>KV417309.1:0-246034 GCA_001630345.1 Calocera viscosa TUFC12733
ACCCCCCCGGACCTGGGCGGACCTGACCCCTGGCCTGAGTGCTGGCCCGCAGAGGGGAAGCCTGGAGCGAACCCCTCGACGCGAACCGTTTAAGGATAGGATCCCCACGGTCCTAGTCATCGACATCTCTTGTCGTTACTCTTGTGGTCTTTCGTAGCACTTCAACATAATTCGACTATTCTCTTGGTTAGCTTGATCACGTTCGACAGCGATCATCTTCAGCATATCATCGAAGAGTCTCTTCACTGTCAAGTCCTGTCAACTCACCAGGACTCTTCTTACTACTGTCGAATATCGACTATTCGCCACATCTTGTCTACTCTTGGGGTTGTGTTCGACCAGCAGCCTTGTTGGATCGTGTTGCCCTCACAACCCCTATGGCCACCCTCTCATAAAGTGCTATAGGATGAAGGGTTGGCACTCTCAGAGAGCCATGAAGGGTTGGCGCGCCCAGAGTGCCACGAGGGGGGGAGTCGGCGAGTGCCATGAAGGGTTGGCACTCCCAGAGCGCCATGGGGAAGGGGAGTCCCCGAGTGCCATGAAGGGTTGGCACTCCCAGAGAGCCATGCGGGAATGACAGTTGGGCAAGGCGCGATGGGCCAAAGGGTGTAAGACCGAGTGGACCAGGCAAGAAAGAAGGTTGATGAGCCAGTTGGACAAGTGACGCTCCGCGAGGGCGACTGCGATGCAGGACACAACGAGGGACACCCGGTAAGCCGGCGAAGGTGGAGGGGCACACACCAGGGAGGGATGGTGTTCTGCGAGCGCCAGGGAAGTGCGGGCGGAGTGGGCGGAGTAAAGGCGAGGCAGTGAGACATGGACGGAGCTCGGAGAGTGCCATGACCTGGGAGGAGGGAGGGAGGGACATACACAGGAAGGAACGAAGTGGACGGAGAGGGCACTCTACAAGCACCGGCGGGGAACGAAATGCGCACCGAGTGCGCATGGGCCTGGTGGGGTGGCATGCCAGGAAGATCCCGCGTCACCCGTGCCTGGGTCGGTGACGTGGCGACGGTATGGTAAGCCAGGGTGAGAGGGTGGGGGGAGGCTGGGAAGGCCAAACCCTAGGCAAACCTACCCCCCCCCCCCCCCCAATAACCCTATCCCCCTGCCAGGGTTGGGGCTGGGTTTCAACCCTGTTCAGTTCTGTCCTTTTGGGGGTGCTTTATGAGGCAGAGTCACTGTTCAAACCCTACATTGTCATACATTATGGCGACAGAGCTGCCGAGCAATGTAATACCATTTACATCTCATGAGAACATCGCTGAGCAGCATGCTGGGCCTTAGACGGAGGAATGAAAGTCCTGTCTTCCCAAAGCCTCTTCAATGTAGTCCATTCCTGAGCAGGCTAAATTAACGTAAAAGAAACGAGGAGACAATGTTATAGAGGAATGACCGGTCCGGGGGAAAGGTGAATGAGGGTAAACGGGGCTAGCAAGAGGAGTGGGTTGCGGAAAGCGCGAGCTAGGTGTCCCTATTATCGCGTGAAGAAATTGGAAACGTCGGTTGCGTTGATAGCCTGTCAATGCTTACTGGGAAACGACACCCAGAGAAGGCACGTTTGTGCGATATGCACTCATTGATTGTCGAATGGTTTATTGATGTGCGACGTCTATCTCTATGACAATAAGCTGGTGCCCGCTGGCCAACAGCACGTCATCGCTCGACTCAGCTAGGTGGTGCCGCTAATGAGGGGTCTTGTCCGCCTCTCGCCAGAGCCGTGGGTACGAAATCGCCTGCCTTCAACTCTTCGATGAGGTCGGAGAGCCATTTTACCGTCTCGGGTGCCTTGCCCTTCTTGATGCCGACCGCTTGCTGGATGACCATAAACTTCTCCGGGATTAATCGGACGTCAGGGTTCTTTGCGACATAGGCGGCCACCGGGCCGCGAACTCCGGCCCCGGCCTCGAGCTTGAGATCTCGCATCACGTCCTGGCCGTCGGATACCGCTGCACCAAATACACATGTAGCATGCTTGAGTGTACGGGAAAGGTATAGGTGGTACGCAGAGCCCTCGTTGACTCCAATCCGTACACCGGGCTTGTCGACATCTTCCACAGTCTTGATGGGCGAGTCGACCGGGACGCAGAACACCCCTTCAATGAGAACGTAGGGCTTGGTGAAGGCGACCTCGGCAGCACGCACGGGCTCGATGGCAAGGTAACAAATGTCGGCGTTCCCCTCGTTCATCGCCTCGAACGACTTGCGGGCGGCATCGAAAGTCAGGAGCTCCAACTCGAGACCAAGACGCTTGGCGACTTCGCGAGAGATGTCTACTGTGGGACCGGACGGCGCTTCAAGGGTACCTTGGGCGAGAATCGGATTACCGAGGTTGATGGAAGCGCGGAGCTTGCCGGTGGGCGCGAGGTCCTTTGCGATGGCGGACGACATGCTTTGGGTTTGACTCTGTAGGAGTGCTGGCTGCCACCGACGCGCCTTTAAGTAGCGCCGGAACGCGAGGATATTTGCAGCACATGGCCACGTGGGCGCGTTGTGGAGGGCCCTGACGGAGACGCGGCGGGCCGCCAGGTTCACTGCCGATGTATGAAATTACTTCAACAAATACACGAGAGTCGAACAGACATGTAGATAAACCGCCACGAGCTAGCGCTACACGCCGATACGATGAACAACCTTTTTCTGTTTGAAGACATATCAGCGTCTGTTCTGGAACTTTGCGTATGTGGCACGTACCTGCCCCGAAAAGCGCACTACTTCTCGCTTCTCCAGCACCCAGAGACAACGCTCGAGCGCGCGCTCGGAATAGCCCTGCCCCTGACAGAACTCCTTCACCAAGCTTTGGTAGCTCGTGCTCCATCCAACGGGCAGTCTGCGGCGGATCTCCTTCTCGATCCTGGTGACTTCGTCCATCATTTCACCCCGCGACAGACCGTCCAGCGATGTTGTCGACGCCTCGACAGCAGACATGGTCGAGTACTTGAAGAGTCGAATAGATTCATCGACGTGGTGTTCCCCAACAACCGGTGACAGCGTCATCTTCGCTAGTGATTCCGAGATTCGGATAATAGCTTCGAGCTGCCGTACGGTGATGGGGATAGAGCTTCTCTCGTTCGTATCGCGCTCCACCTGCTGGACCTGTTTGCGCAAGCCGACAAAGTGACTGCTGAGTTTTTCGGCCGCTTCGGGTGACAAGCGAGGAGCGCATTTCCTGCAGTTTAATTCAGTCGACGCCCACGCCTGCTTGAATTGTGCACTTACGCCTTCGCATAGGCGACATATCGTTTCATCGTGTCGACATCAATCTCGCCCTCGACCTCGGCGTTGGGACGGCCCATGTGGATATTCATAACATGCTTGGCGATAGTGCGATCACGCGCCTCGTCATGCTCGTCTCTCACAATGAAAATCATATCGAAACGAGACAAAATAGTCGTTTGAAAGTCAATATTCTGGACGTGGTGTCAGAGCTAGACACGCAATATGATTGTTGAGAACTCACTTCACCGGGCGTACGCATGTCGTCATACCGTCCAAACACCGGGTTGGCTGCTGCTAAGACACTGGTGCGGCTGTTCAGCACGGTCGTAATACCGGCCTTCGCGATGGAGATCGTTTGCTGCTCCATCGCCTCGTGGATGGCAACGCGATCCTCATCTCGCATCTTGTCGAATTCGTCGATGCAGACGACACCGGAATCGGCAAGCACCATCGCACCACCCTCGAGGTAGAACTCGCGAGTGGTAGGGTCACGCTGTACGGAAGCTGTAAGACCAGCTGCAGAAGAGCCTTTGCCACTGGTATACACAGCGATTGGCGCAACCTTCTCGACGAATTTGAGCAACTGACTCTTGGCGGTACCAGGGTCGCCCAGCAACAGCACATTGATATCGCCACGCAGACGCATGCCATCAGGAAGGATCTTCTTGCTCCCTCCGAACAGAAGACATGCGACAGCCTTCTTGATATCTAGATCGGGATTAACAGCGATCGAGGGTGCGCTGAGGGAAGTACTCACCATCGCTGCCGAAAATACTAGGCGCTACGCTCCCCGCGAAAGTCTCATAGAAATTTCTTTGCCTGCTCATCCTTCCGAACTCTTCCTCTTCTTCAGGGCTGAATCGCATGCCAAACAGCCCACCACCCGCAGCACCTGCTCTGAGCTCCTCAAGACCGAGAACCCGGAGATAAGGCCTTCTCAATGCGGCGGGATCACTGCCCTTCTGTCGGCCAGCTGGGGTGTAGGTAGAGAATATGCCGGTGGCGATAACTCGAGATCCAGGGACAAGTCGCCCAGATAGTGCCCGTTCGACGCTGAGAAGCATATGGCGAGGGAGTTCTCCGACTGGGACCATGTCCGGCGCTTCTTGCAACTTGATGACCTGCGTATCGACGAAAGCAGACTTGTCGTGGATGATCTGATAGGGATCGAGTGGGCAATCCTTCTTCTGTCCATCTGGAGGAATCGACTCGCACTGCCGGGGAAGGTCCTGACCGCTCGCGCCCAGCGAAGGGCCAGGGTGCACGATCTTGACGTGTCGGCAGGAGCGACACTGGAGATGTAGCCGCGTTGCGCGAGAGGAGAGCACGGCTGCGGAGATGACGATGCCTGGCACGCGAACAAGTTTCGACAGGGTCGTTGCGGTGAGGTCGCGGAATTGGAGCAGGTTGGCTTCAGATGTCAGGATAAGTTGACAGTCAGGAACCGTGTCGGAGGCTTTGGGGTCGAGGGGAAATAAGATCTGATGGGCGGCGCGCGTGATCGCAGATTCAAACTGGGATGTTGTTAGCTTGGAGGCTTTGATGCAAGAGAAGCAAGGTACGCACCGAGGGCACCATCTCTGCGGGCCTATCCTGCAAGGCGTGCAGCAGGTCCTCGTTCCATATCCCAACGTCCATTAAGGACACGCTCAGCACATGATTCTTCAATAGTAAGTTGGCACGCAGCCGGTCGCTACAGCCCTATTATCCTGCTGTCCCGAAGTGTTTGACGATTGTAAACTCACCGATATTTGAACTCATGGGACTGGCGAAAGCGCATCACGAACTCATAGAAGTTGTGGGCGGCGGCCGACGCACTCGACGTATCGCTGCTATCGACGGCAGCTGCACTGGATCCCGGAATACCAGATACGGAATAGACTCGGTTTGCGTCGAATCCAGACATTGTCTATAGAGGAGGAGGGAGGTAAGATGGAGTCAGAGGTGCGACGCGTCGACTGGGTTAACGAGGCGCGTCGTCCATTGCGCTTCAGGGCAGGCCAAAGCGCGTCCTGGTCCCTGGCCGAGTACTCCGCGACAGCTCGGCTCCGGCTACCCCAGCCACGTTGGAAGGGGTCCGTAACGTGCTTCAGGTCCGCCCAATCAGGTCCACCAAATCAGTTGTCTGATCGTCTGGGTTACACCACTCGTTACCGACATCGCCCATCCCTTTGCGACATACTTAAAGGCGAACCCTGGCTCTGTCCGGATTATAACTTCTCAACCCCCTTTCATCCAACCAAGCCAACACACCCAGCATCTATCCATCATGCCTACCTACTTCGACACGATTGCGATGGTCCGAGGTTCCATCTTACTGCAGTCGCGCTGGTCCTCATGGACTGTTACAGAGCTTTGAGAACGTCAAGATTGACGACGACGGAATCGACACTATCCAGTTCCTTCAGGCGGCCGACGCCCTCTCCCAGATGTTCTGTACGTCCTGGCATTACACAGCGCCATGTGCCCTGCTAACCCGACCTAGCTCTCTTCAACTCGACTGCTTTCTCTGTCGTCCAGAACGACATCAACGGGAACATCAGGAAACTCCGCGAGCGCTACGAGGCGACGGGAGACAAGTCGCGCACGATCGAGCTGTTGGTGCAGAACGAGCTGGCGGAGAAGAAGCACAATGCAACGCAGGGCTTGCTGTGGTTGAACCGGTGCGCCCTCTTAGGACACTCTACCATAGCTTGATCTAATGCGTTGTTCCAGTGGTCTTCGCTTCACATACACGGGGCTGAAGCACTCTTACGATCACCCAGATACGGAGCTGTCCACCAGCTTCACTACGGCGTATGGAGCGACGCTCAGCAAGTTCCACAACTTCATCACCCGCGGTATTTTCAGCGTGAGTCGCCTGTTACCTTCTGTCGCTGCCTGCTCACACCCAGTGTAGGTCGCTATGAAAGCTTGCCCCTACCGTGCAGCCCTTCTCAAGTCTCTCGGCGAGCCGCAGGACAGGGTGCTGACGCAGCTCGATGAGTGGCTCGCCGGCCTGGACAAACTCACCCAGCGCATCGACAAGTTCTATGCCGAGGGCAACTACGGCAAGGGTCTCTGATTCGTTTCCAACTACATTACGCGCCAATGATCAATGTACAGTAGTGCGTGCAAAGAATGCATGACAAGGTTACAATCCCTTCACTCCTTGTTATGATCAGGCGATCCCTTCCCGGCGCGCGTAACAAATGGCTTCTCGGGTCGATCCTTGCCTAGCGCTGGGTTGCTGTTCTTCGCAGCAGGTGCGGCTTCATCGCGACCTCGCGGAATTTGCCTTGTGCCGCTTGGGAGCCCCTTCATCGGTCGTGGATTGTTTGATGTTGAGCGATTGACGTTTCGCGGATAGCGGGCTTGCACCGTGTTTTTCTTTGCTCAATGACGCTGTGGAAACGGAAGATCGCAGATGGGGAGGTAGCTCCTTCCCACGCGGATCCGGGGGAATTTCGCGCACAGGAAGCGCCTTTCTAGGCGGCCTTGAGCTTGTCTTCTTTACAGGATCGCTCACTGCATGAAACATGAAGTCGGCTTCCTCGGGACGAAGCTGAGCGCCCTCTCCTTCCGCTCCGACCTTGGCGGCTTCGAAGTCGCGGCGCGTGGCCTTGAGACTGTCGAGCAGCTGGGAAGCTTTGGTCGGCATGAAGGGCTGCAACAGAATGCCGACGATTCGAAGGCTTTCATAGCCATAGAATTGAGCTCTGGCGACCTCGGCGGCCGGTTTCGTCGTCGCCCAAGGCTGACGGCTGGTAAAAAATCCGTTTGCCTAAGGAGGTTGTCAGATAATTGGAGAGTCTTGCGGAATGACCGCACTCACCTCAGTAAGGCCATATTGAATGGCATTGGCTGCATGTCCGAACTCCCTCTTCTCCATGTGCTCCTGCACTATCAAAGGAAGTTGTTGCAGAGTTTCGTGAAATTGTTTGTCTTCATCATGCACTTCTCCATCTCTGTACAGGAAAGGCACCTTCCGGACTCGATCCATGATGGCCGGACTTAGCACACGCCGGAGAAGGTTGCCCAAATTGTTACGCAAGATGCCATCATAAAAGTTTTGGAGTCTCTCGTTGGACCAATCTACCGGTCGTCAATCTGACAGGTGCTCCCCGGCAGAGATGTGCAGCTTACCAGAATCATCCGCCAGGTTGCCACCGACTGAGCACAGGTACATGCGAACAACATCAGCACCATACTTTGACATCGCTGCGTTAGGGTCTACAACGTTCCCGGTGCTCTTGGACATCTTCTTGCGGTCCATCGTCCAGTGCGCGTGAGCGAGGATCTGTTTGGGTGGGTCTAACCCTAACGCCATCAAAAAGGCTGGCCAATAAATTGCATGGAATCTGAAACTCTGAGGTCAGACATATACGGGTCAGGTCAGAACAGAGAGCCACACACTTGACGATATCCTTGCCCACGACCTGCACGTCCGCTGGCCATCCCTGCGTCCGTCCCGTAGACGCCTCGCCGTCCCACGGATAACCTACAACGGTCAAATAATTAACAAGGGCGTCTAGCCACACGTAGACAGTATGGTCGGGATCGTCAGGAACTTGCACTCCCCATTGCAATCTTGATCTCGGTCGGGAAATTGAGAGATCTCGGAAGTTGGGAAGGTCTTCCAAGAAAGTCATGACTTCTTTATACCGTTTGCTCGGCAGGATCGCTGCTCCCCGGTCAGCATGCAAGCCTTACATGGCGCCATCAAATATACCTTGGGGGTTCGACTTCACCCATTCCAATAGCGGTTTCTCGAATGCGCACAGACGGAACATATAGTTCTCCTCCTCAGTCCACTCCACAGGTCGGCCACTCTCCTTTGAGACCTATGGGCTTGTAAGCAGCCATTCTCAATATAGGATGTGGGAAAACATGCCGTGATGCCATTCACAGTCTCCACCTGCGTGTCGGTATAGAAGCATTCGTCGGCGATGCAATACCAGCCGGAATGAGATCCTTTATAGATATGTTTTCGTTTCACAAGTTCTCGCTATAAGGAGTCAGCACCCTGTCCAGTACACGCCTCGTACAAGATACGCACCCAGACATGCTGCACGGCGTCTTGATGAGCTTGCTCGGTGGTACGAATGAAGCGCGTGTAGCTGACATTTGCACTATCTGCTAGGTTCTAAGAAGAATGTTAGCAAGCAATATCATAGGATAGAACATTGAAGCTCACCCGGAAGGTCTGGCTAACCTCGTCGCAGAACGGCTGCGGCTCTACTTCCTTCGCTGCCGCCGCTAGCTGAACCTTCTGCCCAAACTCGTCTGTGCCCGTCGCAAATATAACTGGTAGCTCTGGATTGCGCAAGCGGGACCATCGGGCGACAACATCGGCAATGACAGAAGAATATAGATGTCCTATATGCGGGGCTGTGGGAAAGGTCAGGAATCGCACTCTCTCTGGCAGTAACGGGGCGTTCTCACCGGCATTCACGTAGTAGATTGGGGTTGTGACGTAGAAAGGCTTCTGTAGCTCTTCACCACGCCGAGAAGAGCTTTGAAAGGAACGGCAGGCAGATACTGGCGGTCTGAAACAGGTGTAGAGGAGCTCCCGCGGCAGACTCCGGGGTAGGAGCATCGAGTGCAAACCCAGTCAACTTTCCAAATCGCCTGCGACTCGTCAGGGTCTTCAGCTGCAAGTGGCCGGAGCCGACGGTGAGATATTCCAGCCGGTGACGTTGCAGCTTGCTGCGTCCGCGTCGCCTTTCTCGCGGACAGACAGGGTCGCGACGATCAAACCCACCTCCTCTTCGTTCACCGTTACTGTATGGCGTCCAACACTCCGCAACAGGCACCTTTGGTCAATGGTCATGCCGAGACCAGCACACGTGTGCAGATAATCGACGAGGACAAGAAGTTCAAGTGAGTTCATCTCGTCAAAGACTGCTGATACCATCAGAGGCTGACGCTCTACAGTGCGGACCTGAGCAAATGGATCGACAAGTGGGGACTGCACAATGCTGGATTCGACTACGACGTCGTTGCTGTGTTTGGGTCACAGTCTACGGGAAAGAGTGAGTATAAATGCGGTCTGCCAGCGGGACCACTGGCTGAAGCATGCTGTCTTGCAGGCACGCTTCTCAACAAGCTCTTTGGCACGACGTTCGATGTTATGGACGAAACTCAACGAAGGCAGACGACAAAGGGTACGTTCGTCTTTTCTCCGGTAGTAGATGCTATACTGATGTCGCTCCAGGTATATGGATGTGCCGCGCCGAAGACCTGCCCGTTCTCGTTATGGATGTTGAAGGCACTGATGGTCGCGAGCGTGGAGAGGACCAGGACTTTGAGCGAAAATCAGCTCTTTTCTCCCTTGCTTCGTCCCAAGTTCTTCTTGTCAACCTCTGGGAACATCAGATCGGACTATATCAGGGAGCGAACATGGCGCTGTTGAAGACGGTCATCGAGGTCAACTTGTCCCTATTTGGCAAGTGAGTTAGGGGTAATTTCGATCGTGTGACAGTTATCTAATCCGCTTTCGTAGGACGGACCAGAGGACGTTGCTTCTTTTTGTTATCCGTGATCATGTCGGAGCTACGCCACTTGCCAACCTTTCCGCTACATTGACCGCAGACATCGAGCGTATCTGGGCGTCCGTCTCAAAAGTGAGTAGCGCTGCCCCGAAGTCCAAATCTCATTTGACACATTCCTCAGCCGGAGGGCCTCGAATCGCGCATACTGACTGACTACTTTGACCTGTCCTTTGTCGGCCTGGCTCACAAAGTTCTCATGCCCGACAAATTCGATGCTGACGTCAAGGCGCTCCGAGCGAGATTCACCTTTGGGCCGGACGGGTTCTTCAATGAGAGGTATCGACGAAGGATACCTGCAGATGGTGTGGGCGTGTATATGGAGTCCATATGGGTGTGTTCCGTGCACGCAATCTGCATACGTGTCACTCATACTCCGACAGGAACAAGTCTCCTCGAACAAGGACCTGGACCTTCCCACGCAACAGGAGCTCCTTGCCCAGTTCCGCTGCGATGAGATCTCCAAGGCAGCCTTCGAGGCGTTCTCATTGCGAGCTAAAGAGGGACGGAGAAATGTTGAGGGAGGGAAGGTGGTGCCGAACCTGGGTGGCATGATGAGAGACTGGAAGACGGAGGCCTTGCGTACGTCTGTGCAGTGGAATAAAGTGCACTCAGGCTGATTCTCTGCAATTAGGCCAATTCGACGCCGAAGCATCGCGTTACCACGCAGGAGTCTACAACTCAAAGCGCGAGGATCTCATCACCGCTATCCACGCATATCTCCAGCCTCTCTTTCTTGCTCAACTCAAGAACCTTCATAAGAGCGCACTGGCTCTGTTCAAGATCCGCCTCGAAGAGGGTCTGAAGAAGGACGGATATGACTTTGCCAGTGTGGTCAGTGACGCACGGACAAAGGCTGAGACAGGATTTGCGGAGGGCGCTGCGGGTGCGTGTGATATGAAAGCATATTATTTGCTCTAACACTATGCAGAGGCTTCCATTCAGGATGCGGACTGGGATTATGACCTTGAGCTGAGGCAACTGGATGAAGAGTTGACATCGCTGGCTGCGCTTAGCAAGTCCGATGAGATGAAGAAGATGGTCAATAACATTGAGGTCGGACAGCTTGTTCGTCTGTGGGTCCTCGTACTCATACCCTCCTCAGCGCATGTTCAAGCGCGATATCGGAGAAAAGGTGGATTTGGAGCTCGGCAGACCTGGACCTAAGATGTGGGATGCTGTTCTCACTACCTACTTGGATGCTCTGAAGAAGGCTGAGCAGACATACATCAAGAAGGCTAAGAGTACGTAACTGAATAGCATAGTAGTTATTATCCACGTCTGATGGTGTTTAGGCTTCAATTCATCCCAGGATGAAGACGACAAAGCTCTGCTGACCCTTCGTCGCCGGGCTTGGCGTGCCCTGAAGGTCAAGGTTGACGAGCACACCACCGACACATTACTATTGTCCAAACTGCGTGCCAGCTTTGAAGAGAAGTTCCGCTATGACGAGAATGGGGTACCGAGGGTGTGGGGCAGGAACGATGATATCGATGGTCTGTTCCGCAAAGCCAGAGACGAGGTAAATTCACCGTTCAGTGGTCTGGACCTTGCGCTGAACCCTGGGCAGACTGTAGAACTGGTCGCCGTGTACTCCAGGATCAAGCCTACAGATCCCAGTCTCATGCCAGCTCTAGCGTCTGAGGAAGACGCGTCTGGCATTGACGGTAGCGACGAACCATTTGATTTCGAGGACTCTTTGCATATCTTGTCCGAGGCGAAGCAAGTCGACATTACGTCCAAATTCAGAAGAGATGCGGATGCCTATTTTGTGGAGGCAAAGCGGAGCATCGTGTCTAGTGTTGCCCAGATTCCTTACTGGGTATACGGCATCATTCTTCTGTTGGGGTGGAACGAGGCCATGTTCGTGCTGTTCCATCCCGTGTATCTCTTCACCATCGTCATGGCCGCTGCTGCCGCGTGAGCTCCTCCTCGTATGGTTTGACATCGTGACACTAATGATTTTTAGTTATGCCATCTTTCAACTTAACCTCGCCGGGCCACTCTTCCAAATATCGCGAACAGTCACAAACGAAGTGCAGAGACAAGCCCACAGTCGATTGAAGGAATACTTTGCAGAGCCGCCTACAGCCGTTTCAGAAGGGCTGCGACAACGGCGCTTGGCATCAGATACGGAATTGAAGGAGAAGTGACCGCATAGATGATTAGCTTGATTTCGATACCTTCCGCCAGCGAAGCCCCTTTATACCTACATTAATGCCCATAGTGCACTTGCATATTATTTAACAGCATAGTGAACTTGAACGAATCACCCGAGGCAATCAGTTGAGGCGATTGTTCGTCATTCATAACGCTCGTTCGTAAGTACCAGTAACCTAACGTGACAGAGGACAGCTATTGTCCATTACAAATCGTACTGGGGTGCACTTTGACCTAGGCCGGAGATGGCGCTACCTTCTCTTCGTCTGCGTTCTCGAGGTGACCATGATTGACTTTAAGCTTGATGCGACGCTTGGAAGCTTTGATAGGATTGGGTGACTTGAAGATCTCATCGAGCTCTTCGATGGTGTACCCCCTCGTCTCCACAGCGAGGAAATACCAGACGACGACCTCGAGTGCTGTCCAGCCCACGTAGACGAGGTACGTCTTGTATCCGATGTTGGCGAGGGCTATAGGGATACCGTACGTGTTGACAAACCTGATAAAAGGTCAAGTATGAGAAGAGTCTCAACAAGGTTGGCGGAACAACGAACAAGGCGACATTGCCGAGGAATCCGTGCATAGCCATCCCCTTTGCACGTTGCGTATAGTGAAGGGTTTCTGCGCAGTATAAAGACTGTAGCGGTGTGTACGCAAAGGCAAAGAAGACGCTGAACAGGTTGATGAAGGCTGCGCAGCACCGGTCAGTGAGCCCAAACATCACCATGCCTGCCGGTGCTTACCGATAGCGGTATTGGAACCGGCAATATTATGAACACCAGTGGAGCCATACAGACCCGTAAGTAGCGTGATCAACGCCAAGGTAATGCAGAGAACCAGGGTACCCCAAATTAAACGACCGCGGCGACCGAACCAATCGGTTGTGGCTGCCCCGGCTACGGCACCAAACCAGGATATAAACTAGTGGAAGATATGGTCAGCGCTCGCCAGCCGAAAGTGGATAAGGTATCTCACAGTTCCGATAAAGCTCAAGACGACACGACGATTCTGGTCAGTAATGCCGACGTTCTCATAGAGCCTGGCAGCCAAGTCAGTCGGTTGCGGGACACGTTGGCGATGAGGCCATACACAGGAGTAAAGTAGCCGAGACCATTGCCGGACCACTGGCCGAAGAAGCTCATGATGACCATCATCAACGAGCGCCAGCGGAATTCCTCGTTCTTCCATAAGCAGGACCAATCCCACCTGGAGACACTTAGCCCCCAGTTCTCGGTTGCGGCACGTGACATACCATGGCTGTGAGACGTTGCCTTCAAATTCGAGCGACGCACGAATTTCGCGCATCTCAAGCTCAACGATGGGGTGGTTGGGGTCACCATCCGCGCTATGAACTGTGGTTAGAAAGTGGAATGGGAAAGCGTCACAGACACATACTGAAAATCGATAATGATCTTCATGGCCTCCTCTTCCCGACCATGGGCCATCAGCCACCGTGGGCTTTCTTTTATGAAAGGCATGAAGACGAAAAGGCCGACAATGCAAGCTGGGATCAGCTGGAGGAGAAGAGGAAGCCGGAATGCCCAGGAACTGCTGAAGTTTGTCTGAAAATCTCGGGTCAGACAACAGGCACGTGACAAATGTCTTCGAACGCACGCTGGACACCATGATGCCAGTCACGATGACACTTCCCACCTGGTAGACTGTGGGGCCGATCAGTTTTGTTATCTTTCGATAGACGAGTAAATACTGACAAGTGTTGTACAGACCCGCGAGACGACCACGCCAGGTCGGAGGAGTGATTTCGGTTGCATAAGTCGGTGCGGCGCAAGTCGCGAAGGCAATACCGAAGCCCAGAACGAAACGTCCACCGATGAACATCGCTTGAGTCTTAGCACCGACAATTAGGCCAATTCCAATCCAGACAAAGACGGCCTGTTTGGCTTGCGATCAGGGATTGTTCGTGAATTGTAACCCGGACTTACGTAGAGAAACATGCCACCCCGGCGACCAAGCTTTTCGGTTGCAATACCCGAGAATGGCGCGCCCACCATGTTGCCCTATTTTGACGGCGTCACAATCGCATTCGTCGCCGCTTGTCTCTCCAACTTACCACATTATAGATACTGAAGACAAGACTGGTGGAAGCCCCGACCTCTTTCAGACCGAAATAGTTGAGGTACTGCGCCATGGTGTTGATGGTACTCATGATAGACCCGTCGAAACCGTTGGCCATTGAGCAGCAGTAGGGCATGACTAGGCAGAGGTATAGCCTGAGGGCGTTGTAACTCAAAGAGTTCCACTTGTATTCGGCTTGGAGTCGCGCATAGTCCATGTTGCCACCTGTGACGATGGCGCCTTCCTTCGCGATTAGGTGCCCATGGAACTCATCAGAGCCAACAGCTTCCTTGTGCTCATCCTCGAAGACCTCCGTAGTAGGTGGTAAGTGAGTTTCTGGTGTCGCCATTGTCGGGGAATGAAGCAATGAAGCTTCTGAAGATGCACGAACAAGTCCCGAACACCACGCTATTTGAGCACGAACGCGAACCGTGCTGCTTGTACCTGATACGTATCCGGGGTAGGCTTTCCAGCTACGTCCAGGGACACCTCCACAGTATCCCATGACCTGCTTCTGAGAATGTTTGTTGAAAGAAGCACGAGAGAGCTCCCATGTTCATACGTGTACTGGGGGTAGAGGCGCGATGGCAGTTTTGCTGCTTCGGAGCTTCGGGACGAGCGCTCTGAAGAGGCAGACCGAGTCGTTGCCAAGCCAAGCAGGATGAGCCAGTCTATCGGAAGGCTTGCCGTGTGCCTAAGAGCTCGAAGAAGCAATACGAAGAGATATGATCCGTCGCGAGGAAGCACGATCAGCGTGGAAACAGTATGAAGATACGAAATCATTGCCGGAAGAGTGCAAGCGCGCGGGGTGTTCGCCCCTTTGAGGTTTCAAACGCGTCGGGTCTTCGTTTGTCCGTGAACTCTTTCCAAGAGAGGAGAAAACCGTCCCGAGTTACCGAGATCCTGTAATTGGCCAAGAAGCCAACTCCTCAAGGTGACTAGGCATGTTGCATTCACTAGCAACATGCACTGATTAAAGCGGCTATAGAGTAAAGTGCTATCCCCACGTGCAGCCCCGCAATCTCCCCCGCACTTGCAACCTTAAATAGAAGCTTTCACGGGTACTCGGCACATCGTCCCGAGAGGGGCGTGGTCCGACGTTGTGCCGTCGCTCATCGCTCTTCACGGGCTTTATTGCTCTCGATCGGCTTCCTTCCAAAGGAGATAATACTGTTACGTCATTTCCTTTCCTCGCGGACCGCGGCAATGCGAGGAGACCGAAATTGATATTGAACACCTTCCCCCCGCGTGCGTCGTTCGGGGCAAGCCTGTTTCCAGCATTTGCATTGGCTAACCCCTCCCATACCGTCATCACTTCTTCCTTCCATGCCAAGCACAACTAATGATCGGTCCGACGAGAAGGCGTGTGGTTGTGGGGTCGCATTGTCCTGTTATCATCTTACTAATCATCGGCACGCAACCGCACCGATCGACCCCCGCACGGTTGCAATCACGGTTGATGTCATACGTATCGAGTGCGCGGCAAACACCATGCATTGAATTAGCTCAGGAGTAGTGATCTCGCTCTCATGTTGGCTTTCGTTCCTGTGTGTCTAACGGGAAGCTTCCCAACTGGAAGCTTGCCGTCTATGCAAAATCGGTGGCTCGGACCGGTCACTGGACATCAACACCAGAGTCGCTGATCACGCCCTTGTCAGGGAAGACCGCGACTGCCTTGGCCATGCCCGTCCTGTTCTTGAAGAAAACGACATCGCCGGTATCCTCGACAAACTTGCAATCCCTATACGAGATCCAGAGCGCCTTGAACATGTTGTCCTTGCTCTCCATGTAGTACGGGCCAAGACGCTCTTTCAGGGCACGAGTAGCCTCCCATGCGTGGTAGTGGGGCATCTTGCTGTGGACATGGTGCGCGACGTGCGTCTCCGCGATACCGTGCAGGACCCAGCCGCCGATCGGGCCAAGCAGACGGCGATCGATCGTTGCGAGAGCGCCGCGGGGGAACGTCCACATGCCGCCGCGGTAATGGGGGAGGAGCGGGTCAGTGTGTTGGAGGAAGGTAATCATGACCAGCCAGCTGCGTATCCTGGTGAGCATATGTCGTCACACCATAGATAACAGAATCACTCACTGGTTGACCCACAGGTAGACGGGCAAGTAGTACAGGGCAACCTCCGCAAAACCGCGGTAGTACGCCCAAGTGCCAAGAGTGCCGAGCCAGAGCGCAATGCCGACATCGGACATGATGATCTGCCAGTACTGCCGGGCATCGAAGATGACCGACTTGGGGTTGAAGTCTGCATCTGGTCAGTACGGGCTTGTCCAGAGAACGAGACCGCACTCACGGTTGCTACCAGCCGGGTAGTGCAGCTGCCCAGATACGTTCTTGATCAGATAGGCGGGCCAGCCGCCGATCTGCTGCACGATGAGCTTGTACAACTGGTATATAGGGGTCTCTGCGAGCGCCTCGTGGAGCTCCTTGCGCATGCTTTCGGCGATCCAGCGCCCCTCGGGGTCCTCGCGGTTCTCATCAAGCGCAGGGAGGCCATAGTCCGTGCGCGTCCAGGGAACGAAGACTTGGTCGCGCGTCAGGTGGCCCGTCGCTGCGTGGTGCTTGCCGTGGGAGATGCGCCAAGAGTGATACGGGACGCCAAGACTTCAGAAGAATATCAGAATCGGCTAATCTTGCGCTGAACGGCTGGACGTACGAAGAGTGCAGCACCCATCCAACGGCGTTGTTGATCGTCTTGCTCTCGGAGAAGGCCTGGTGGCCGCACTCGTGGGCGAGGATCCAGACGCCGGTGCCGACGAGGCCTGTAGCGAACCAGTACGCGTTCCAGAGCGCAAATTGGGCTGCTGCGTTGGCGTACGGGGGCAGGGCGAGGGTCTGCAGGTAAGAGTTGCCTTGAGTAAAAGCGTACACCAGGGCGGCGATGAGCGAGAGGTCCCAGATCCTGGAATTCCATCAGCAAGCGCATATAATCTGGAACGGAGCACGTACACGTAGAGGGAGGAACGGAACGCGCTGCGTTGGAAGCAGTGTGCGGGGATGGCATCGAGGAGGTCCTTGATCGTGAAGTCCGGCACAGCATACTTGTGCATGCCCTCTGCGACGAGGATGCGCTCGCCGTCTGCTGTCTGGTCGGGGACGGCGGGGGGAGTCGCAATGGCGGCCATGTCTAAGGTATGGTGTATCGGGAGGACCCCTTGAAACGAGTGCAAGGGCGTGGGGCAGGTGGGGTGAGCCTGCGTGGGAGGCTTTTGAGGGGGCGGGAAAGATAGGGAGTGGAGAGGGAGGGTAGCGAATAAAATATAGACTGTCTATATCCTTCTAGTGCGTCGTGATAGAAAGCGGCTTGTCTGTGCCCTCTTTTGGTTGGCCGACGTGCCGGCCGTTCTCAGGCCTGCTCTCCCCACCCTTCACAGTCGCGGCACATTTTGGGTTGGGGTAAATTATTAGCTTCCGACAAAATCCCTAGGGGACCCGTTCCTCGCCGATCCAAGCCGTTGGAGGGGGCCTTCCTTTCCCGCCCAGGAGCGCGATTGCCACACATCCGCGTGATGCACGTGCATTGTCATACGACGTAACCCCTGCTACCGCTTTCGGCGCCACTGATGCCATACTGGGCATCTTGCTACGTCTATTACCTAGTCCTTGACTCTGCGACAATCGACGATGGCCAGCCCACATTCCAGGCTGCACCATGGCCCCATCAGACCGGCAGCACCACATTCACGTGCTCATTCTCATTCCTTCTTCATGTTCGCATCCGTCGTCTCCGAGTCGGTCCGCGGCACACGCCCACCGGCCTCCCCCACCGCCCCTCCCGCGGGGCCGATGTACCATTTTCTCTGTTAGCGCGAGATCGCATCAGCAACAGTCTGGATTCGCGCGGTGCCACTCACCGCACGCAGCAGATACCAGACGAACGATGCGGCGATCACAAACCCGAGGATTGGTCCTGCCCAAATCCGTCGCGTTAGCTGGAAGTGACTGATAATCAGACGCTGCATCCCGTACCAGCATAGTTCATCGTCTGTGCATTTACCGGGTACACCTGGGGCATGACCAGTATTCCTGCCTCGAATGCTGTCCACACCACCGCATATGCGCAGATCCAGTAGCTCCACCTGCCCAGGCTGAACGGGCCCGGCTGATAATGCACCTCCCAGCTCGGGAAGTGCGTGGCGAGGAGCCGGAAGGCAGTGGGGATCGCGTACGTCACGTCGAGCCCCACCGCCGTCACGCTGAATACGGCGTTGATGGCTACGGGCGAGCCGAGGTAGAGGAGCCCTAGGAGGGACGCGATCACGGCGGTGAAGATGGAGGCGTTGATCGGCGTTCTGACTGGATGAGCTCGCGGAGAAGCGGCCTTCTGAGCATGCTTACTTTGTTAAGGGGGAAACCCTGGCCAGAAGTTGGAAGTCGGGAAGAAGACGCTGACAATGGATCAGCGTCGGGTGCGCTTCTGGATGCAGTTTCTTACATCTCTGGATAGTGCATATATGCTCCTGATGCAAGCCAACTGGCACACCACTGTTTCAAGTCAGCGTGCAGACACAGCTCGAGCATGAAAAACTCACCTCCTGTCAGCAGTTCAACAATGATGACGATAATCCAGATGACCATCGTACCGACTGTGCCCAGGTTATTCCACAGGATCTGGGCAAATGCCATCCCGGTCGGCCCTGGGAGCGCCGTGAAGTCACCCGCACCATACTAAGACAGGGCTCGTTTGAGTTGATTGTCACAGGACAACGTCCACAGAGCGCACCATCAAGGCAACATTCAGCCAGAAACCGAAGAATGTCGTCAATCCAACAGCCCACATGATCGCGACCGGTGCGACGGTTGACGCGTTCTTGATCTCCTCGCTGAGGTGCGCGGTGCCGTCGTAGTCAGTGAGGACCCACGCCACGCTGAGGATTCCGAGGAAGAACGCAAATGGTCTGTTGGAGTATCCCGCTGCATAGCAGGTTAGCTGGATTTCCTCGCGTTACAAGAGGACAGCTCACTTTGATCGATGATCTACATGACAGAGTGCATGACATTAGATGTGCCACACGGTGAGCAGAATTTACTCACAGAGCCCCACACCCAGTTAGACGGGTTGATCGTTCCGGCCCTCGCCGCCGCAATCGGGACGGCGAGTGTGACTATGATGGTGCCGAGGCCATTGAAGATCGCTGTCGCTCGTCAACAAGAGCTACGACGATTTGCGGAACAACGCACCATACACCTGAGCGGTCTTATGCAGCCATTTCGTCGGTAACGAATCGAATATCCCGATGGCAAAGTTCAACCCCACGTACACGGCGATTGTCTGGCCCGGTGTCGGGACGTATGCACCGTCCGTGCCGATAACGACCGCAGCCAGGATCATCTCCGCCGTGGCAAAGTTGACGGACGCGGTGGTTGCGAGTTGGCTGATGAGTGTGATCCAGCCTATGATCCAGCAAACCACTGGGCGAAGGCGAGCTGGGATAACGAATGCGCTCGAGGTGTAGATTCCTGCATAATATCAGCATGGATGTGCTGAGAAGTCACACTCCACGCACCTCCTGCCGTTGGGTAGGCACTGATCAACTCTGTTCTCGAAGTTAAGTTCTACCCCGACAGTCGCTGTAACGACGCACCGGCAACGGAGATGGCAAGTGCGGTTCCACCGAATGAGCCGAAAAACCATGCCCATATCGTTGTCGCCGGCCCGCCAAGCAGCAGGGGTGTGTTGATCGTCGAGGCAATCGTAGCAACACATCCTTGGATGGATGTTGCAAATGAGATTGTACTCCAGGACCGGAACTCGCGCCTCAACTCATGCTTGTAACTATGCCAAAGCAGTTAAGCAATGCAACACACAAGCTTATTCGGCTTACCCAAGCCGCTCCAGCTCCTCGTCTTCTCTGGTGAGCGTGATATCCGACGCACGCTCAGTATCTTCTGTATGTTCTTTCATGTCTCAAAAGAGCTAAGAGATTGGGTACGAAAGGTAGCAGTTTGCAAAGGAGCAAAGCATGTCCATTATCTCAGCCCCACCGATAGTTCGACTCTTTGTTGGTGATCTCATATCCACAGTGCTGGATTCTGCCAGACGCGCAGCCGACAGTATAAAATATGTCCATCCGAGCGATAAAGCAATTGACTCGTTCCAGTGCTTGCTCTACTTCTTCAAGAGCTGTAGTGGGCCGACCAAGCACGCCCGCTCTTATCTCAAATCAGCGTAATACGAAGCATATATCGATAAGAATGTTGTGCTTGCACGCTGGCAAACTGTGGGAAGAGACCTGAAACAGATATTCGTGCCAGTGCTGGGTCGAAGAGAAATCAGTCGCGTGACGAGATTTGATTCCGTGCACAGTACACACCTCGACGCGTCTTCGGACGAGCTCGTTGTCTGGAGGCCACTCACCATCGGGTTCGCCCCCTCAGGCGGCCTCTCCTGCGACATGGATACCCAATTGAGACCTCAGTCCACGGCAATCTTTCCGAGAACACCATCTAGAAGGGACACGTTCAGCAGAGTACCAACGCTCGATCAGCTGCTCAGGTCACGTCCAGAGATACAGTCACCGCGCAAGCCAAGAGCACGACTGCTGTTCACCCCCTCGCGGTGCGCTTCACATGGAGACATTAGCCCAGAAAAAAGGATGAGGGCTGAATCATCGTCGTCACGGACCGAGCCCCGACCAACAAGAGAGAAAGCCACGGCTGCTGCACCGCAAAGCGCCCGCCGTGAGCGCCGCACAACCTCGTACTGGAGGTCTGTGGGAATGTTTGTGGAGGACAGCGAAGGTGAGAGGCGATCCGCCTTCCTTACAGAGAGTGAGAGTGAAGACGAGGCATTCAGTGATGGGCTGCGGATGTGCGTACCCGCGGCGCCTGCGCAACGTCATACCCTTGCTCAGCTCCTGTTAGGTGCCCGATCGATCTCCGACAACCCATCAAAGAGCCCGACCCAGTGCCATCGACATTGCCCGGTGTTTCAAGAGCCACCGACATCACTGAACTGTCCTCTGATGATAGTCTACCATCTCTTCGCTCCTTGATGCTGAAGGAGGACGTGTTCTCTCCACCGTCGAGGGAGAAGGTTGCAACTGCACTCCGAACGAAATCCAGCCCGTCAATTGCCTCCAAGAGCGCGGAAATCATCGAATTACTGTCCTCCTCCGACGATTCACCACCGATTGTGCGCAAGTCCCAACCCA
This sequence comes from Calocera viscosa TUFC12733, assembly GCA_001630345.1. Lineage (NCBI taxonomy): Eukaryota > Fungi > Basidiomycota > Dacrymycetes > Dacrymycetales > Dacrymycetaceae > Calocera > Calocera viscosa. The sequence goes on from KV417309.1 coordinate 21,150, forward strand.
TATCCCTGCTCCCTTCTTGGTCGCGTTCGCCATCACCGAATTTGATCGGTGACAATGAGGGGATGCTATTCTTGTATGGACAACTCGCCTGGCTCTTGCGGACGTTTGAGCTTACCCCAAACAGTGAACCTTCACGTCGACCATCGAAGAGAACGCAAGTTGCGCTGCCCCCATCAACCCCATCTCGTACTCCGCACGGCCTAAAGACGCCGTCCAAGTCACACCGTCATGAGAAGGAAGTCGTTACAGACGAAGCGGACCACGAGTGTGTTCTGCTTCTCTCCTCATCAGAGGACGACCTACCAGCTTCTCCCCTGAACACAACCAACACGCCAAAAGCAAAGAAAACACCGTCACGCAACACAGCGGATACACCTCGGAAAACTCCTGGAAGAGGCAGGAAGGCACTTCAAGTTCGTTTGGAGAAGCTAGCAGAAGAAACCGTCTCACAACTGAACACGCTCGTATTCGACGGCAGAATCCCAGAAGACATCGAGCTGATATGGTCAAAGCGCTTGAACACTACTGCCGGCAGAGCTAATTGGAAGCGAATACGGAAGGAGAGCGGCGATGATATTCACCAGTGTTCTATCGAGCTGTCCACCAAGGTGCTTGATAACGAAGGTATGATGCAGTCAACGCTTGACTCTCGTTCTGACTGATTGAGGACCTAGAACGTGTATTGAACACGGTTGCACACGAACTCTGTCATCTAGCTGCTTGGGTTATCAACGGGGAAATTCAGCCTGCTCATGGCCGGTGCTTCAAAGGTTGGGGTAGGAAAGTGATGAAGTCTCGCCCAGATATACATATAACAGTCAGTCCCTGGAAACGGGTCAGAATCGTGTTTCACATTCTCGAAACAGACGAGGCACGATTACGAAATCGCATACAGGTACGAATGGCGATGTGCCAATCCAGCCTGCGCCCGAACGTACGGTCGACACTCGAAATCAATCAACCCCGACCAGCATGCTTGCGGTGTATGCAAAGGCAAGCTAGAGCCTATGTTTCAGACATATTCGCCGACAAAGCGCACCGCATTCCAAGGTAAGCAAATCTCTCCAACTCCATAGCGCAATGCTTTGACATCCCTCGCAGAGTATCTCAAGGAGCACATGAAGGCTCTGAAGGCAGCAGAACCTGGAATGACTCACGGAGAGCTCATGAAAGAATTAAGCCGACGCTTCAAGGAAGACAAGGCGAGAACCACGACAAATTCCGACGATCTGGCCGACAGATTTGCTGGGATCAATTTGTCCTCAGCACAACCTCTGGCGATTGGGATGCCCGGAGCACTGTGATTATACAAGACATATCGATCGATATCTTCATTAAAGGCGCATATCGTAGACAATGCATATTGTACAGTGAGTTCATGCTTCGGCCTCAACGGTGTTGCCGTCTTCATCCAAGGAGAGCCCGTCTTTCTCCTCTTCGATCCCTTTCCCTCGCACTCGCACGCCCTCAAACTTCCGCCTAAGTGCCTCGTAACGACGTCTCATGCCTTCTCCTACGCTTCGCCCAACGTTACTGAACGCTTCCTCGAAGTGACGGTGCTCCACGAAGATGCCTTCCGCTTCGGCTTGTTCTCGAAGCGACTGCTCGGTGCTTGGTCCATGAAGATCGTCTGTCTCCTGAGAGTGATGCATAGCCCCTCCCAACGCATCCCGCAACGCCGTCGTAGCGGCTTCAGTGACAAGCGCAGCGATGTCCGCACCGCTCATCCCCTCGGCTCGGTCACTTGCTAAGAGCGCCTCAATACCTCTCCAGTCCTCTCCCTCAAGGCCGCCATGAACAGGCACCTTCTCTCGATTCACAACGGTTCTGCCGATTTCGACCCTCTCAGGACTCTTGGGAAGATCAACATACAGGAGTTTGTCGAAGCGTCCGGGACGGAGCAGTGCCGGGTCGATCATGTCCGGTCGGTTGGTCGCACCGATGACGTAAATGGCTTTTCTCTCCGAAAGACCGTCTAGTTCGGTCAAGAGAGTATTGACGATGTTCGTGCTCGCTTCGGAGAGCTTGTCCGACCTTCTTGGCACCAATGCGTCGATCTCATCGAAGAACACAACGCACGGCGAACTCGCCCTTGCCCGTGCAAACACCGAGCGAACAGCGCGCTCGCTTTCCCCGACGTACTTGTTCAAGAGCTCTGGCCCTTTGACGGCGATGAAGCCGGCTCTGCCTTCGCTGGCTACAGCCCGCGCAAGCATGGTCTTTCCATTGCCCGGCGGGCCCCAAAGAAGAACTCCCCGTGGTGCGGAAATCCCGAGTCGCTTGAACACCTCTGGTCGCCGGATTGGCTGGACGATAGCCATGTGCAGCTCCTGTCGCACCCCGTGCAGTGCACCGATGTCTGCCCAGGATGTGCTTGGCGGAGATGGGAAGCCTTCGCGTTTCGAAGAAGGGGTGATCAGAGGAATGGCGGAGAGGAAGTCGGCAGGGGTGAGGGACAAATTGGCCAACGCCTCGGGAGGTAGAGGATTCGGCACTGAAAAGAAGACGGACGAGAATGTTGGAGCAACCATGGGTGTCGTAGTGGGTACAAGTGGAGCATCGTCCATTGAAACATCGCCTTCTGAAGGATCTCCCAAAGCAGGCGAGGTTACGGCCAATGGCACAAGCGAGAGCTGGTGAAAGATCCTATCGGCAGCGCACTCTCCGGCAGAAGTCATCAGAGCTTCCAAGTCGGCGCCGACAAAACCAGGCGTGAGCTTTGCCAGCATTCGAAAGTCAACGTCTCCCGATAGTGTAAGCTTCTCCGCTTGGACTCGGATAATCTGTTCTCTTGCAGCTTCGTCCGGTATCGGCATTTCGATCTCTAGATCAAATCGGCCGGGCCTCCGCAAGGCTGGGTCAATCGAGTCAGGCCTATTGGTCGCAGCGATGAATATGACCGGCTTGTTATCGAGCTTCTCCCATGACATCTCTAAGTGATTATGAGCAAGTCTCAATTACGCGAGAGATAACTCGCACGCACCATCCATACAAGTCAACAACTGAGCCACAATCCGTCGTTCCATCTCTCGCTGTGCATTATCCCGTTTCGGCGTTATGGCATCGATCTCGTCGAAGAAGAGGATACAGGGCGCCAGTTTCTGCATTACGATGTCAGCTGGGCAAACCGTCTTTGTTGAGTGGTACGCACGGCTGCCTCGTCGAAATATCCTCTCAGCGCCTTCTCCGACTCTCCTGAAGTCCCAGCCACTACACTCGGAGCACTTACGGGTATGAACGGCACACCCAGTTCTCCCGCGACGGCATTGGCCAGCAGTGTCTTGCCACACCCCGGAGGTCCATGTAGCAGCACGCCGCGGGGCGGTTTGGTGCCCAACCGCAGATAAAGCTCCGGAAATCGAAGTGGTCTGCCAATTGCGCGTAGTAGCTGATCGATCTGCGTTTGGACGCCTCCTAGCTGGGATAGTCGTACAGGTGGCGGTGGGCGTTCCGGAACTGGCGTAGGCTTGGGTCGCTTTGAGGTACTCGCCTTCGATGCGGGAGCGGGCCGTTTGCGTGATGAGCTGACAGTAGCATCAGCCGGTTCGAGTAGAGCTATGCTCGGAGCAACATCGATTCCAGGTGGAGGTGACGGTGGTCGTGATGGAGGGGTGGTGGGTGCGGTTGGAGGTATGTCGATCCTCTCGGGGTGCAGCAACTCAGGAACAGGCAAGAACCCGTCAGGGGAAGCCGCAGGAAGCGTCGGCGGAGTAGGAGGAGGCACGGAGTTAAGGTTCAGCTTTGATCTTTGTCGGTGTGATGTCCAAAGAGACGTTACTGAGGAATTGAGCGCCATATCGGCCTGCTCGTGTGGGCGAGGGCGGCCGCAACGACTCGGTCGAGGCTGAAAATGTTTGGGCGCTCGGTGGCGGTGCAAGGGTTTGCTAGATCCCGTGCACGTGATTCACCATATCCCAATCGTTAAGCGCCCATGAAGAGAAGACCCATACCGTAAAGTGTATGGCCCATGGTTGCTTACGTTCTTGGTCATGCTGGCGACTCGGATGCCCCTTAGTGCTGACGCAACAGGCTCATGGTGCGCCTCTGGTACGGTCAGAAGGGATTACACAGAAGCAGTCATAAGGTCAATATCGATAGCAAAATGGCTCTGTCCGCATGGCTTTCGGATACGGTGCCGGATTCCACCGTTCGTTGTTCCGATGTTCATCCTTGCGGTACTATCTTGGCAAGGCGCGAGATGTTCTCCGGCATTTTGTCATATCCGCAACTCCCATCGCGGGCCAATCTCCTTCCGCCTATCTGGTCCGATCTCCCCGAGCGCGGCCTTGCTCACACGAGCACTTTGTACCAGACGCAATTCCGATCGACATTGAAGTACGGAGAACACCTCGAAACCGGGACATTTCAGCCATAGGTCGGATGAGACTGGCGGCTCTCGGTTATCAGGGCCTCTGATAGGCGCATAGCCCGTCGTTCGGGACCTGGGTGAGTCTAAGGCGTTCATGAAAGGACGGCGGGCCGATCGACAGGCGAAGCCGGAAGGGAACAGGCATAGAGTCCCCACGAACGTCCATCATCATCACTGGCTCACCCGGTGGAGCGGAGTTGTGGCACGCGGTCCATGTCAGCAATCGCTCGGCAACAAGCTTAAGTAAGCGGCTTAATCAATCAGGGTTACCTAAGGAATGGAAATTAGAGTGCCACATCCCTTGCCTCCCTTCTTCCTGTTACCGGAGTAGGCAATCAACGTCTATTTTAGAAAGCCACATAGGTAGACCGCTGGAAAACCGCTCTTATCGACAAACCGGGAGGAAAACAAGTGTTGCTGACCCGTGCACGCCAAGACATGATCTTTCAATTGCCTCTAGGCGAGGAGATCGTACATGTCAACTTAATAGGTGCGGGGTTATCTTGAGCTTTATCGGAACCGTGAGATCCATTATTCACTTTCGGCTGGCAAGCGCTACTGTAGCCATACCTTCCACGAGTTTACATTCTGGTTTGGTGCCCTAGCCGGGGCAGCCACAACCGATTCGTTCGGTCGCCGCGGTCGTTTGATTTGGGGAACGCTGGTTCTCCGCATGTCAACTTCAATACCACCGGAAATGCGTGGTGGGTCTCCCACATGCAAAAGCATCCCAAAAAAAGGAAACGCAAGTTATGGCGTCCGCCGGACATGCCAATCCCGCGGATGCTGCTTGGACAGCCTCCTCACGCCTGTTGATCGAGTTTGCGCAGTCGTAGAATACAACCAACATTGAGCTTAACATAGAGGCCGGGATATATCGGCACACATTTCGGCGCCCCCGCGGAGTGGACTCCATGTCGGTGGCTGGGCGTTCTGCCTGGAGGCAGTACAAAGGTGTCCTTATCAGCCAGCTTCTTGCGGGGAATGAATTGAAGAGGTTGATTCAGTGGATGAGAGACTCCGTTGACAAGTAGACAGTAGTGGATCAGCGACTCGCCGCATATGGGATAAAAAAAGAATGAGCGAGCTTTTTGAATTAAACCAGTGTTTCTTGATGTCATCAAGGCGTAGCATGAGCCCGTTTGGCGACCGGGTTTTATTAGGGTCGAGATAATGTCGGGGCCCACGGAGGAAGACAAGATAGCGAAGTGGACAGCCACCTGTCACTACCACGTGGGGTCGTTGTCTATCGCCTTCCTCGCGTTAAAGTTGCTCCTCGTACCCTTCGCATCAGATGGTGCGCCTTCTTACTCCAACTAGACTGTCAGGCCATATGACTTTCACGCATACACTTTAGCGAACCCACCGTAATGATAACGGTCCGCACGGCCAGCTAGACTATTACCCCTGTACGGAATTACCCAGGATGTCGGGGTGTGCCTTGCTTCTCTAACGCAAACGAGCAGGTATATAACCTCAACCCGTCTGTTCTCGCCCCGCTCAGGCGCTGCCGTTCATTTGCGTTCCTGACCCTCCAAAGACTTCTTCTTTTGGTCTTCTTCAAGATGTCAGCCCCTTTCCCAACTCCTGTCCTTGAATCGGACGAGATCGACCCTGTCGACGAGAAGAAGGTATACGCGGCCGAAGCCGAGGCCGGCGTGACTGCCGTTCCCCACGATGACAAAAGCGAGGCGGACACCACCGATGTGGACGATGCCCTCAAGATCGTTAGCGAACACGCTCGTCATTTCGATGAGAAGTACATGAAGCGGCTTCGGCGCAAGATCGTACGCTATTGATTGCCATGGAATCGGCATTGGTAGCTCACCATTTGACTAGGACTGGCACGTCATGCCCATCCTGATCGCGGTTTACTTCACGCAATTCCTGTTCGTTTATGATTCGCACCGTATCGCGTGGTTTCTGACAGATCGCACAGCGACAAGAATATTCTCAGCTACGCGAGTATTATGGGTTTCCCGGTTACCGGCATCTACTACAACGACGTCGCCCAAGCGTTCTACATGGGCTTCATCGTATGGATGTTCCCAACACAGTACATTGGCCAGAAAGTCCCTCTCGCCAAGTATCTCGGCGTCAACATCATCCTTTGGGGTGCCCTCGTGTGCCTTCACGCCGTGTGCTACAACTTCTCTGGCTTCTACGCTCTTCGCTTCTTCCTCGGAATGCTGGAATCCTGCGTCTCCCCTACGCTTATCCTCGTCGTCAGTATGTGGTACAAGCAGAACGAGCGTGCATCTCGCATTGGTTGGTTCTACGCCGGTAACAGCAGCACTTCCATCATTGGCGGTGCCATCGCTTACGGCATCACCAACTATTACGGCCCGATTGCGCAATGGAAGCTTCTGTACATCGTTCTCGGTGTCATGGCCATTGCTGTCGGCTTCTGGGTGTTCCTTCTCCTTCCCGATTCCCCTGTCAACGCTCGTTTCCTTACGCCGGAGGAGAGGATCGCAGCACTTGAGCGTGTGCGTCTCGACCAAGCGGGCACTCACAACAAGCACATCAAGCGGTACCAGGTCATCGAGACCTTCAAGGATGTCCGCACCTGGATCATGTTCCTCATCATTCTTTGCATTGGCATTCCCAACGGTGGTAACTCCGCCTTCAACAACATCATCACGAAGAGCTTCGGTTGGACCAGCCAGCAGGCTCTGCTCCTCGGCATGCCCGGCGGTGTTATTGCTGGTGTCGCTGTAGTCGGTGGTGGTTACCTCTCCGATTTCTTTGGGGATCGTATGACCGCCATCCTCATCTGCACGCTCCCCAACTTGATCGGTATGATCATCATGACCACAATGCAGTACTCGGGCAAGCGCGGTGTGCTCCAGTTTGCATCATACTTCACGAGTCTTTCCGCTCCTGGCTTCCCTCTCTGCTACGCCTGGAATGCGAGCAACATGTCTGGTCACACGAAGAAGGTTACTGCTAACGCCATGACTCTGTTTACCTTCGGCGTGCGTCGCTCATTGTCACTCATCATTGCCTTCGTCTAATTCTCGCTCATAGGCTGGAAGCGTGGTTGGCACCTACATCTTCCTGCCGCAGGATGCGCCAGGCTACATTTCTGGAAAGGCAGCGATTGTCGTCCTCACCGTAATCATGATGGTCCTGAACGTGATCATGGCCTGGATCAACGTACGGATGAACAGGACCAAGAGGGCTAAACTTGCCGCTCTCGCTGCTGAGAAGGGCTGGACTGAGGAGGACATCGAGAGAGAGAGGGAGAAGGCCGCTTTCCTGGACTTGACAGACAAGGAGTAAGTCTGGTTCATTTGACATCAGGAATCGCGATAACTAACTCCTCCATCAGGAATGTCTTCTTCATGTACACCCGCTAAGCAAGGCGAGCCTTGCGTACAGCGTTCCCTCCCTACTTATTAGTATCTTGTAACACAAAATGCATTTATTATGCATGCTCTCTATGACCATCCGCACTGCGACGGAAGTCCCCTCTTTGACCGGCTATTGTTCGCTGGCCCGCGCACGGCTCGAGGCGCATAGCAACGTGTGTTTCGGTGTTTGTGCCTGACGACAAGATGGGCTCGGCAGGGTGCGGGGGCTCCAAGCCGAGTTTTGATCCTCACCGAAGCCGAATGATCGAAGAGATAACAGTCAAGAGGCTGCTTCTGCTGAAATGCAAAAGCCGTCGACCACTGTAAACAGTCGTGATAGCATTACGCCGAGGCGTTACGCCGATGGCCAAGATTGAAATGCTTCGGAATCGAAACGGGTTGCACAAGGGGACCCGCGTTTGACAGCCGGCCCGGACTGCTTCCGCTCCGGCGGTTGGCGCTACCACCGTTAGGATTCTAGGCGCTCCTTTGCTATACCCGATGCTCTACGCATAGATCGCGAGTACCATCCGGGGGAGGCCACGAAGATCACGGTGAACGCGACCATGCGGTTCATTCGTCCTGGGGAAGGTAGTGGGGCCGTCCCTGCTCCTGCTCGCGGATGCGCCGGGCTACATCCCAGGCAAGATCGCTATTGACATCTTCTACGTGACGCTCATGGCTACAGGGTTCATTGTCGGTTTTATTAACATGTCGCTGAACAGCCGGGCCGCGATCGAGACGACGGGGAAAAGCGGTGGAGAGAGGAGGATCTGCCAAGGGAGCACGAGAAGAACTGGATCTGATGACCCGAACCTGTACTCTACGTGCAGTACGTCGGTGTTTCGTGTTGAAATGAGTCGGTAACTCCTTTATTTTGTCCATGGTCCTGTAATAAATCCGTTCTTGCTCCTGTGTGGGGAAGACAAACGTGAAGCGCCAGGATGCCCCGATACTTACGTAATCACCCCACGGAACCGACGTGGCTCCGTGTCGCGTGCCTCCCCTTTTGTCGTCCCCTAAAAGCGTCATTGTGAGCACAGCCACCCACGGACTCGTGCCGCGGCGCGGTTTAGTCACTCTACGCCGGGAGTGCACCAGCTGTGCCAGTACTGCTGCCATCACTACCACCACCTCAAAGGCGAGTGGTGCCCAGGCGTCTCTTTCTCTTCCTGCTACGATCACCACAGAATCGACTGGTCAACGTCTAGCTGCTCTTCTTATCACTTGCTAAGCAGTCATGTCCTCGCCTGGGGACAATCGGCCCAGTGAGGCGCATGAAGATGACGCTCCGCTCCATACTACATCAGCTTCTACTTCCACGTTTCCCTCAGCTTCCAATCCATCGATAGCACCAGCTTCCAACCACACTAGTGCCGCTCCCACCTCTACTTCTCTCCAACAAACGCCCCAGCAAGCCCAGCAGCAGTCGCAACCCCCTCAGCCGCCCAATCTCGAGAGGCTCGTCTCCCGCCTCGGCCAGTTCATGGAAGCGGTGGTGAGGAGCGGTGCGCCCCCTACAACGGCGCCTACTGCCAATCCCGACCTTCCCTCCGGCTCGGGACAACAAGCAGAAAGTGGGTCCGCGCCTATCGCGGCGCAGCAGGTGCGTGTGTATCTTTCTGCATACATGCGCCCCCATCTGATGGATGCACAGCAGCACCCTCCCACTCCCGCCCAGCCTGCCCACCAGCCTGCCCAAGCACCACCCCCCAATCCCACCACCGCAGCTCCCCAGGGTCATATGCAAGGCAACCCCGTCGCCCCTCCCATGACACGTCGCCTTACGCGCCGCTTCACGCGCACGACCCCCGACGGGCGGAGCGAGAACGTGCTCGTGGAGATGTCGGTACAGGCTATGCCTGTGGTTATGCCCCGCCCCCAGCCTCAGCAGCAGCAGCAGCAACAGCAGCAGCAACAGCCGCCTCAGCAGCCGCCAATGCCCCTGCCGTCGCGACAGCACCCCACAGAGGCCTTTGCCGGGCTGCTCCGCGCTCTGTCCGGCCGACCGACCGTGCAGCAGCAGCAGCAACCGGTAACGAATAGTGGATTCCCTGGGTTGATCACGCATATAATCCACTCTGAGGGATTTGCTGCTCCACACGCCCACCATCATGAGCGTCAAGCTCATGACAGACTACCTCAGCAGGCGCCTCAAGTACCCCAAGCTCGGCCGGCCCACCAGGCCGCACAGGACCCTCAAGCTCAGGACGGGCAACAGGAAACGGCAATGCAGGTCGACTCCCCCACTGGGGAGGAAAACTTGCTGGACACCTTCCTTTCTGGACTGCGGGCGGGGTTCGGGGACGCATTCATGCACGATGTCGCTGGCGCCGCTGGCGGTTCGGATGCTGCCGGTGGGAGCGGCGGTGCTAATGCAGGGTTCCCCAGGAGAGGAGCTGGGACCACACCGGATCAGATGGAAATGGCCGAGCTCGCGTTCATTCTCCCCATCCCTGACCTCAACGACGCGCATAACAATGCTCCCCAGGCGCGCTCCGTCGCCAGCGACGATACAACCGAAGCGAGCAGCACGGCCGCCACCGACGGGTTCAGCACCGCTGCGCGCGCCGGGTCGCCAGAGCCTGCGCGTCCTACCTCACAGCAAGGCGATGGACCTCGCAGACACAACGACGCACCCGGACTTGACAACGACACCGACGATGACTGGCCCCCGCTCGACCTCCTCCTCCCCGGCTTCGACATGGTCGGAAGGTTCCACCGCAACGGCGACAACCGAGCCCGGCTCGATTTTACTACGACTCCCGCACCAGGACACCCAGCCTTCCCAGCGCATCGTGCAGGGCGCGAGCCGGTTCCTATGGGCCCATCAATCTCCCGCTCCACGCTGCCGAGCTACAACTTCTCCCGTCCGCGCTCCGCTTCCCCGAACCGCGCCAATCCGCTCTTCCCAGAGCACAGGCACACACCGGCGCATAGCCCCGAGTTCGAGAACACCGCTACGGCGGGTACGAGGCTCGTCCGGCCGCTCCCTCGTGCTTCAGGTGCAGCGCACGGACAGCTCCCTACAGCTGATAATCAGCCCGCGGCAGCGCGCGTTGAGCAGCGCGTTCGCTTCGAGGCGGAGATGCCCTTTCCCAATCTGCCCATGGCACCCACTGGCGAACCGGGCGAGGCAGCCGACGCTCCCCCTGCGGGAGGTGCGCCCGGAAGCTTCAACCATCTGCTGCGGTTCATAACGCAGGCGATGAACACGGGCATGCAGAACCTCTTCACGGGCATGCCTCCCGACTGGGACCGCGCACGCACGCTGCTTGAGGCGCTGGCTGTCGTCTCTCCCGGCCTGCTGAGACGGCTGGACAGGGTCGAGGACGGTGGTGGAGGGAAGTGCGCCGTCTGCTGGGCGTATTTGCGCGATAAGCCGGATGTAGACGACGATGAGACTGCCGCTGAGGCGCCTGATGCTCCACAGCCTGGCGCTCCTGGACCGAGTGCTGGGATCCCGCGCGCAGGTGGCAATCCGCCCGGTGACAGGCGCCCGCCTTGCCCGATGGACGATGCGACTGTTCTGAGTCTGCCGTGCACCCATACCCTGCATGCTGCTTGTATTTATCCGTGGTTGGCTAACCACACAACCTGCCCTGTCTGTCGGTAAGTCACCTCGTTCTGGCTTCGTCGAGTATCTTACTGATTGATGCGCAGTTTCGATCTCGATCCCGATTCGCTCACGCTGCGCCGCAGTCGCCCGCGCACCGATACCCCTACTCCCAACAATGCCAGCGGCCCTACTACGAATGATCCCAATGGTCCTCTCTCTCCACCTGGCATTCCAGGGATCATGTTCGACAACTTCTTCGAAAATGTCTTCGGTCCCCCCGGTGGCACTGGCACACCTGGAGCCGCACAGGAACAAGCTGAGAACGGCGACCCTACTAATGCTGACCCGCACCTCCGACCGGGGCAGACGAGGAGTACGCGCCGCACGCACCAGATCATCCCGGGTGTGTGGCTGACTGTGGAAGAAATACATCATGCAGTGCCATTTGGGCAGGGGATTCTCCTATCAACGAATGCGAATGCCCCAACGCCTCCCAATACTCATACTGCGTCACCTGTACCGACCAGGAACTCCGCTTTCAATCCTCCTCCTGCTCCACAGTTACGACCTGTCAACTTGCCACCTGCATCTGGATCAGCCCACACTCAAACTCCACAGTTGCGACCTGTTGACTTATCATCTGCATCTGGATCACCCCAAGCTCAAACTCCACAGTTCCAACCTGTTAACTTGCCCGCTTCTGTGGCAATCCCACCTCAAGCATCTGGCTCAGGCTTCGTGGGGCCACGCATAATCCTTGCGCTCCCACCTGGAATTGGTCCCTCTCGTTCTAACGCTGCTCCAACTGCCAGCCAACCAGGCAGCCGCGCTAGTACTCCGTCTCGTCCTCTCAAGCGCAAGTACACGGCTCCTTCCGGCACCCAAACTCTTCGTGAGAGGATCGAAGCGCTCGAAGAGAAAGCCGGCCTTCGCTGCTCGGCGCCCTCCTGCGCGTATGGACCTGCGGACGACGACGATCCTAATGATGTTACGGTTTTGCAACCTGCTAAGTACACGATCCATAACGATTCTTGCGCGCACAAGTTCCACGCGACCTGCTTGGTGACGGCATGCCGTGTCGAGGGCAATGAAGGTGCCTCCACTTCTGTGCAAGACAGGGTTGCGGTCACTTGCCCGATCTGCCGCGGCGAACACGGAGCCGGCTGGATCAACGAAGCTGTGTGGGAGGAAGGCGAGGTCGAAATCCACGTCTGAATACTCTTTCTCCTGATATCTGATCAACTTTCCCGTAACTTCGTTAATACTCTCTCCCACTTCGCAATCCTCAACAAACCGGCAACATTCATCCAACCATGTATTAGCTGGCAATCTCTCACGATACCACCATCCATGTATGCCCCGTATCCACCCACCTCACTCATGCATGTCACTTGTAAACACACGCGAGGAATGTGTTGTACTAGATTCGATTCATGTGTAGCCGATTTGTAATACAATGCGATGACCTAGTCAATGACATTCCTTCATGTGTGAATCTCCATCCCCACAGAGTTGGGACCTTTATTCTTTCCGGCTACCGGTGTGCAGTATTCCATTTCCTTTCAGGCGTCTTCTCCGAACGAGCCTCCTTCATCTCTTCGGGTGACTCCAGTTGCATTGCCCCTCGCCTGTCGTTTCTTCGCCCAATGCTTGAAACCATTTAGTACCTTCCCAACCGGGAAGTGGGGCAACCTGCGGGGAGGTCGGAGTTTCGAGTAGACCAGGAAGACGGCGACCACAACGGTTAGCATGCTTGCTGCTACCGCGCCTAACGCGACGGGGGTGTCGGACGCCTGTACGCAGAACTATATATACAGCATTGAGAAAACTTCAACGGCGTACGAGTATGGCTAACTCACCGTGACAAGTCCAGCAGCAAACAGCAGGATGCACCAGACAAGAATAATATACGGTGCCGCCAGGACAACGCCCAGAACCAGCAGAGGATCCATAGGCAACCCTTTGCCCTGAGTCATGAAAGAGTACTATAGCAAGGTTAATCTATGGTCAGTGCGAACGCCATCGTTACGTACAGCTTCTTCCCATGTACCATCTATGCGTACTCGATGTTTCCATAAATGGTGCAGTCCAATTATTAAGCTTGTCAATGCCAAAATGGTCGAGACCAGAATGAGTGTCTCCACCCATCCGGTGAGAGTCTGCGATTCTCTGTTGGAGTATCTCTTCCAGGGATGCTCTTCAAAACTTACTTGAAGCGCAAGGAACGCCATATTAGCTCTGTTACAATGTTAACGGACGTTGGCGCGCTGCACGTTAAAAGGATTCACGCGAGGAAGACTGCCGAAAGCAAGTTGGTATCTGGTTATCGTGGGTCAGATATGCCGACGAACTCGTCGAGAAACTGGCACAATACCACTCCATTCGTGCAGCAGACTTTCCATCAGGTTCTTCACATTCTCCTGGTACATCAGATCTCCGATTTCCTTCCAGCGCTCCACGCTAACGAGTCTCTGGACATACACCCTATGCCCGCCCAGAAAGATCAACATCATGCCGATCTCTCCGATCCGTCGTGGCAGACTGTAGCTCGGTTTTTCATCGGTCTCAGCAGTAGTGATAGCATCAGGCGTCCCATGTTTCAAATTAATTCTTTGATTGCCTAAATGGAGATCGTCAGTTGTATACAACGAGGAGTGAAACATAAATCTGGCTCACAGATATCGTACATAGCTCGAGCAATGAGGGTTGTTTTGACCACGTCAAACTTAGAGTGAGCTGTGATCCAAAATCAGATTTCAAACGCGGATTCATTATCAGAGACGAACATTGACAGAAGGAGTAGGCTTTCATGAGTCTCTCACACGAAGCTGGAGAGTAGATGAACGTAGAGCGATCTCCCAAAAAGACAGCTCGATCTGGGAGAGCCGGTCAAACTCACAACGGCGGCTCGTAACAGCTGAATGCTCACCGGCATAACCGTGGACAAGGGCAGTGACGAAGTCCTTCTCAGCTCGTTCCATAGCCTCGGGATGATAGGACAGATGCCTGGGGTAGATCAACAGAAAGCTCCAGTATGCTGCATGTGCCAGGAGCCCTACCCACTCGTTCAGCATACAACACAAGCAATGGATGAATCCACTTGCATTGTTTACGGTTTCGATGATCCCACGTAGATGGGTTGAGTCCAAGTCCAACACCGAGGCGATATTGGTGGCTGATGTACGTCCAGCGAGTCGACTCATAAGAGCCAGTCGTAGAATCCACAAAGAGTTGCCAAATCGACCAATCACGGACTTGTCCGAAATACGCATCGTTCTGCGCGGCGTCCGCCTGCATGACCAAGCCCTCCACCAGGTCTTCCCAGATATCCTCATCGCGGATATTCAGGTTGGTTGATACTTGCGCCTCCTGATGATAGAAGTAAACCTGGCCAGAGGGATTGATGATCTCCACCCAGTTGGAGACTGCATAGCGATGTCTGCCTGAGTCGTTACCATCATCCAGGGGAAGGAAACAACAAGAGCTTACCTGTCTGCGATGGATGGCGAGGGATCTCCCGATTGGCTATCGCTGGGGTGGAATGCGATGAGATGGGTGATTGCCTGGAAGACGGGTGGACATACTTAGGCTCAAAGGGAGGAGGCGCATCCGGATCACCTTCGGACGTAGTTGGCAACGGGTGGGTCACCCGAAAACTAACAATCCATTGCGTCGGAATGAGGTTTCGAGTGGTGAAGAGCATAGCTTACACTTCACCATATCCCATCTCCAACCGCACCACCGGTGACGTCCCAGAGAAATCCGCAACAGCAGAAGCAGGCACCGTACAACACGCTGTTATAGGTTCGGACTTCTTGGCCCAATGCGCTTCATCTTTATGTTGATCTTCAGAGCGTAACGTCGTTGGCTGAGCGCGTTGCAGATCCGCTGGAAATAGAAAGAGCAATGCCTTCCATGCTCTTCTGATGAAGACATTGGCAAGCAGTCGCGATACCTTGAGCAACTTCATCCAGAGCCTCAGACAGAGTAATAGCAGGTCCTTCCTTCCCCGAGACATCATGATCGATCCGATTCTTAGGCGCACCAAGCCAGCGTGAGACAAGGGGGTTAAAAGGGATCGACAATGACCAGCGGGAGTGGACGATCAGCCCGGGAATGCAAGTGTTCAGGCCCATCAGATCTCGAGAGAGGGGTCATCTATTGATAAAGACTCGCGTGGGAGATGAGAAGAAAAGAAGCCTCAGGCCCGCACAGCCGTCATGGTCAAGCGGCATGAATGGCATTCATTGTGCTTTTCCCGGGCGTGCTACGACAATGCACCGAGTCAGCAGTCATTTTCTTCCTAACACGAGTTAAGCAGAACCGCACCAGCATCCCATATTGCGATGTCAAAGATCGCACCATGTGATATTACAATCGATGGCGCCGAATGGGACCAGGAAGCTGGAACACAGCAGAATTGCGTCAAGAGCTTTCTTCAGCGGATGCAACTCTAACTGCTGAATGGTGCGATCCCTTTCCCGGCCACGTTGCGTGCCATTCATTGCCCAATGTTGAGCATGAAAAAGAAAGGCGGCTTTGTTGACCATAACAGAGCATACGGAATTAAAAAAAATCACATCAGGAATCCGGATGGGTATGCGAATCCGGCGTTTGCAATATACATGCGAAAGATGAAAGACGAATAAAATGAAGTCCATCACAAAACCATTCCCAAACAGACGCTGACCCAAGAGCTACGACAATCTGCTTCTGCAAGTGCTTATCCTGCAACAAACTCATCCCTCCAAATCGTGCTCTGCCAGTGCGATCCTGCGCCTGAGGTCGATGTTCTCGACCGTGAGCTTGTCGATCTCCTTATCCTGGAACTTGATGCGTATCCTTGCCTTGGCGAGTCGTTTTGCGCTTTCTTCATCGAATTCACCCACGCCGACTGCAACGCCTACAGAGCGATCAGCATCGATCCCAGAATAAGAGACTAAACCAGGACGTACCTCCCACGAGCTTGACGATTCGCCAGAACCGAAGAAGAATGAACAGCCCAGCGAGCTCGCGATCCCTGCCTCTCAACACAACCTCCAAAATGAACGTCCCAACGATAACGATCGCATCAACATCATGCAACGGGGCGTGCGGCACGCCGTAAATGGGGTCATAGAACTCCCAGCCGAGCGCCCACAGCGAGAGCGGGACTTCAATCACGAAGATGGAGGAGATGAGGATACTGGCGTATTCGGAGATCTCCAGCGGGAGCGGAAGCTCTTCTGATGGCGGACATTGGGTCTGGAGGAGTGTATATGCTAAGTCGGCTATGACGAGCAGGGAGTCGATGGTGATCTGACATCCAGTCAGCGCTCACACATACAGGTGTGAAGAGCAGTGCACACCAAGCTCAGGATAAACCAATGCACAGTCCTACTCTCGAGCTTCTCCGCCGTCCACATCCTCCATGTGAACTTCTCATTATTGTCCTCTACGGGCTCATCGACCGCATGTCCGTCGTTCTCGAGCCCCCGCTCGATGTCTTGCACATTGGAGCCGGAGCTAAGAAGTGCTTGCGTCTCCGATGAACCCGACATCATATGATCGTGGGGGAAAAGAAGGAGATAGAGAGCAGGAGAGGGGCAGGGGATGGAAGAGGATTGCGAGAAGAGGATGGAGGACTAGCGCCAGGGATGTCAGTCGGCGCGCTATTTTTGGCGTAAGAAGGGCCCCGGGACCGGCACGCTCTTTAGCGTGACATCACCCATCAGGGTCCCTGATAGCGGAGAAACCGCGCTTCCCGGAGACGCGTTCCAGTCAGGGCTGAGAGCCCGACCAGCAATTGGCGCTGCCAGCGCGAAATTGAGAAGATGCGGAAGGAGACGGGCATGTAATAAGCCCTAACAAGTAGTACACAGCTACAGAGTCTATGATGATTGTTCATTGTTATGTCTCACCGCTAATCCAACGCAGTGGTTCGCACATCGCATCCTCTCCTAGCCCGCTGGTTCCCCACCGTTCCGGAGACGCTGCTTATACCGTGCCCAGCCCAAAACGCAGCGCGTATCATGACCGCCTGCTCCACGAGACCCATAAAGTCCGTCAAGACCGAGGGCGGGCCCAGCAGCTGTCGGTCTTCTGGCGTGATCAAGTCGGAAATGAGCAACCCACCTTCGGCGCGGAGCTTGGCGAGATACTCCGGGTCTTTCTCATCTGTGGCGACGTAGAATCTGCATGTTCTGCTTAGCGACAGAGGGCAAGGGCAATATGGAGCAGCGTACGGATCGTCATCTCTGGGCGTCTCCGCCCCAATCCACTCTTCCCACGCCTCGACCCCCGGGATATCCGCAAGCTGGAAGTTAGCCCAGCGGTCCTTAGCCAGCTCCCCAAGCACCCTCCTCCCATGCGTAATCTGGTACTTCACCCGTTCCAAGTGGGCGTCAAACGCGTTCGCGCCCGAGATCGTCCATCCAAGACGGACAACTACAACACCATCAGTGAAGCTCCAGCACACACATAGGAGGGAACGGACAGTCGCCCCGCCGCATGTGGACAGCCATCCACATCCTTCCCTGCACGCGCTCCAGCATTCGCATCGCAATGTGCTCTCCGACCTCTTCCACTCCTGGTGGGAAGTACATATCCCGGGATACAAGAGTCTGGTACGCGGTTCGCGCCTCGAGTGAGGTGAATCGCATACTCGCCTGGTTAACCGGTCAATAGGATTCCCTCTAGATGCGAAAGTACAAACCGGTGGTCGACCATTATGATGCTCTCCTTGGAGCCACAACACATCTTCGGATACCGCTCCATATTCGTCGACCCAGCCGCGCATGTTGTCCCTCCGCATGCACGACCTCACTCCTTTGGTAACCAGCTTCGTCATGAACTGCTGGGTGCCCCAGAACGAGTATATCGGTACAATGCCATATGGTCGTACAGCTTCGATGAGTGCCGCATCTTCGTCCAGGGGGTCCGCCTCGGAGAGAAACTTCTCAACAACGTTCCGAATGATTCCGAAGTCAACCGTGCCGTCGGTACATAAGTTGTGCAGGCTCTGGAGGAGCGGCTCGTTCAACTGCATCTCCTCCGAGATCTTGTCTGGCAGCCGGTCCACCATCATTATACCCTCTGGCTCATACTGGTGCGGCTCGATGTATGCCAGACTGAGCTGAGACTCTCCTGGTGCTGTAGCGAGGTACGCTCCCGAATCCCACTGCCCGTTCTGCGTCTCGAGGTCAGGAGAGAGACCACGCGACAGCAAGAACTGAGCGGTGGTGATGACGGGGTAATGACCGGGGAGCTCGAACATCATCTGAATAGGGATTCGCCAACCCTGCTGGTCTTCAGCGGGCAGATTCCGCCATTCTTCGGAGCCGGACTCTGCGCGATTGACCAGCTGGACGAAGGCGGAACATACTTCGCTGTAGACCGACGATTATAAGGGATAAGTGGAAGTAGGCGGACCGAACGTACTGTGGAAACTCGCAATCTCGGGCGTAGACGAAACTTGGAAGGATAAGTGTGCGGTTCAGTAGAATCGCATGATTCAGAGCAGTCTCAATGATGTAGCGCATCTACCAAGAAGACATGATTAAGCATGTTCTTTTCGCTCCAGGGCACATATCAATCAATGACTTACATTATTCCATCCCAGCCAGAGACTCCAGTCTCGCGCATAGTAGCCTGTTGTTTGCCGTACTGTTTCCCCTACTTCGGCAAGGGTTTTGTCTAGAGTATGCCTCCCATCAGGCACCTTTGCACCGTCGTTCACCGGATTGAGGGGCGGCACATCCAGCTCCTGACAAATTTTCATAGGATCGCCGGCATGCTCGGAAGGCTCGACCACGGTAGAACTTGGTTGTGGCCTGTGGTTTGTCGGGCGCCAATATTCGATCCAAGAGTGAGCGTCATCTGTTGGGTCACCTACGCTGCGGCTCCCAACCGGCAAGAACCTGAGCGTTAGAAGTGACAGAACGACCAAAGTGACGATAGCAAGCACGAAGAGCACGGATCTTGGTGGACGGGCCATTGGGGCGCCCCTAGCAGGGTGGATTTCGGTTCAAACCAGAGGCGACCAGATGTCTTTTCTAGTATGTCTCAACTGCGGGGAAGACCGAACAACAGCATTATTACTCATTCGCCGCGGGAGTACGAAAAACCGGACCTGGGGCCTTGGTGAGGCGCGTGCCAAGAGTATGGAGAAGGCCGAATGAAGCGGAGGAGCAGGTAACAAGGGGCCAAGGGCCGTGCCGTGTATGAATGACTGCTACAGATTCATCGCGTGCAATAAGGTCCGCGAAGCCGGGCATGCACCGCATCTAGGCCGCGCCAAGCAACGCTGGCAAACCCGGTTGGGCAGAATGATAATGGTGCGACACTCGTTGATACGCCCAATGAGGTGTATCAGAAAATGACGCGTGCGCTGCGGGGTCAGCAGAAGGCGCGAGACGCGCGGTCTAGATCCATACGCGCAGCTGGTGGATACGGAACGCGTCCGGCGTCGCGTCCAGTAATGGAATCCTCGCCGAACATTATAAGAATTAATGATATTCAGTTGCACAAATGGTAAAGATCGCAAGGGTATCAAATGCAAAGCGCGCTGGCCGGGTATAAGTCTTACAGCACCACATCCCGCTCCTCAAGAATCCATCACAGTAGTCCTCACATCGCACCCTCTCGCGGCCCTCCCGTTCGCCACAGTGCCCGAAACGCTCGTGACGGCATAGCCAGTCCAGAAGGCCGCGCGGATCTGCAAGGCCTGCTCAAGGAGGCTCACATAGTCCGTCAGCACCGCGGGCGCGCCGAGCAGCTGCCGATCTTGAGGGGTGATCAGGTCGGAAAGGAGCACTGCGCCCGCTGCACGCAGGTGGGCGAGGTGCGCTGGGTTCCGCTCGTCTGTAGCGACGTAGAACACGTCTCTCTGGAGGGGGGCGTCCGCGCCTAGCCAGTCTTTGTAGGGCACGACGTCGGGTGCGTCGGGCAGGCGGAAGTCGGCCCATTGCTCCAGGGCGAGCTTCTGCAGGAGCGTGCGGCCCCGCTCCAGCGTCTGCTTAACTCTCCTGACGTGCATTTCGAAGTCGGGCGTGTGGGTCCACGGGATGGTGACGACTGCAACAGCCCGTCAGCACCATTAAGAGCAGTGACAGGGAAAGGACGCACAGTCCCCCCGCCGCATATGCGCCGCCATCCACATCCTGCCGTGCACCTTCTCCCTCATCCTCTGCGCCAGGCGCTCAGCGACGACCTCCACCTCCCGCGGGAAACGCATATCCTGGAGAACGATCCTTGCGTACGCATCCCTCGCCTGGGGGGAATGGAAGTACATGCTCCCCTGCCCGCATAGAGTACGTCAGCCCTCCAATCTTCTCCCTCGGCAGAAGTTGCTTAGCACGCACCGGTTTTCGCCGATTATGCACCTCTCCCATCAACCACAGCACCTCCTCCCCCACATCGCCAAAATCGTCCACCCACCCGTCCGCCTCCGTTAGCACTCTCACGAACGCCCGCTCGGGCTGGAAGACGCTCTTGGCCAGGTCGATCGCCCGCGCGCGGAATTGGTACACGGGCGCGAGGCCGTAGGCGCGGAGGGTGCCGACCAGGAGCTGGTCGGGGTCGGGGTCGGAGGGGGAGGGGCCGGGGAGGGGGAGCGCGCTGTGTACCAAGTCCCGTACGCGGCTCCAGGGGAGGAGGTGCGTGCTCGGCCGCAGGGCGTCCAGCTCCCGCTGCAGGCTCATATTCCTTTCCCTACGCTCCTGTTCCGTTGCGGCCGCGGGAAGGCGGTCAAGCCGGATGGAGGAAGGCGGGTCGTATTCCGCATTGGGGATGTAGGCGAGGGAGAGGGCGCCGTGCGGAGAAGCGGGAGAAGAGGGGGAGAGGTACAGAGAGGCATCGAATTGTCCGTCTGGACGCTCGAGCAGGGGGGAGAGGCCGTGCAGGAGCAGGAATTGGGAGAGGGTTATGGCCCGCGTGCTGGGGGGGAGGAGGAACATCGTCTGAAGGGGGGGTTAGCACCGTCTTTGACTGTAAATGACTGAGGTGAACGCAGGCGGAGGAAGCGGGAGGACGGAAGGCAAAGGCGGGAAGGAAGACGCACGGAAATGGGGATCCTCCATCCCTGCTGGTCCTCCTCTGGCAGCTTGAGCCACTCCTCGCTGCCCGACACTCTGCGGTTGACGAGCGGCGCGTAGCTAGAGCATACCTCACTATCCCATGATCGTCAGCACAGGCAGTGCGGGAGTGAAACTAGAATGGGAGAGAAAAGGGGAGGGACCCACTGGGAAAACTCGCAGTCCCTTGCGTAGACGAAGCTGGGGAGGACGAGCGTGCGGTTGAGCAGCATCGCCTGATGCAAGCTCATCTCGATTATGTACTTCATCTGCACGGATTCCATCAGCTGCGCCGCCCTATCACAAGCAAGGACGGAAGGAAGGGAAGGGAGGAAGGAAGGAAGGGACAGAGAGAGAGGGACAAGGACGCACGTTATTCCAGCCCAACCAGAGGCTCCAGTCCCTTACGAAGTACCCCCGGGTGCTCTCGACCACAGCGCGCACTTCGTCCATATTCCTCTGCAGCGGGTTGGGCCCCGGCAGCCCGGGAAGCATGAGGGGGGCGAGCTGCGGGCAGAGAGGTCTCCCTTCCTCGCGCAAGTACTCCTCCCATTCTCCAGCAGGCGGGGGAGGAGGGTGGTGCGGCCCCTCATGCGGCTTATGCGGCGTAGGGCGGCGGAGTGCCTTGTGTGCGAGGGGGTGGGTTTGGTGTATGTACAAGGCGAGGGAGGCCAGGAGGAGGAGGAGGAGGAAGGCGCCGAGCGCGAGGCGGCGGAGGGTCGGGCGGAGGGGAGCGTGCATCCTCTGCTGCTGGTCGCTGACTTTGCCCGGAGACACTCGCGCGGAGAGAGGCTAGGAAGGAGGGCGCATGGTTGACGACGAGGGCGGCGAGCAAAAAGAGCAAGGCGACCGCCCCCTAAGGGGGGCGCCTTGGCATCGTCGCGTTCTCCGGAGAAATATAAAATGGCTTGGCAGGGTCCTCTCCTCCGTGCCTTGCTTTCTTTCCTCCTCGACCCACACGCTAACAGCCGCCAGGGCAGTCTGACCGCCAGCGGGCTTCATTTCACCCACTCAAATCTCCATGAAACCGTAGTGTCGCAAGGTGAGCATCAGTGCTTTTTGGGACAGAGTGATGAGTCCTAGTTCCCTATTACATGAGCTCGCCTTCGCACCAGTGCGGAGGGGAGGGATTACAAAACGGGTATTTTCCTGATCCTTTTTTTTTCCACTTCTTCACTTGCTTTGGACGTGAGCTGACCACGCTCGACAGGACATCCCTCGCAAAGTCATGTGCAACGGACCGTATAAGATAGAGTGTATAATGCCTCATCTATTTCTCTCTTCCTAAATACAAAACCACTTCTGGCACTATACCATGTCCGATGGCGGCACCTGATCCCTTCACTGCGCGCGGGCGAGCGTCCATCACACACATGTTTAGTCTCAAGGAATAGGATGTCTACAGCTCCTCCTTCGGCGGAGTGCGGTTCTTGATTCCCAGCAGCTCCACGTCGAACACGAGCGTTGCCCCGCCGGGGATCTGGTGGCCGGCGCCGCGGTCGCCTGCGAGATGAGGTCAGCATTGCGCTCATCCCGCACGGAGCTCGTCTGAGCGAAATAGAAAGAGCGGGGCTCGAGCAAGAAGCAGGAAACAGGTGTGTGTGGGTAGAAACTGAGAAGCACGAGAAGTGGCAAACACGCACCATACCCCATATGAGCAGGGATCGTGAGCCTCCTCCTCTCCCCAATACACATCTCCTTCAGCCCCTCCTCCCACCCTCGGATCACACGGCCCTGCCCCACTGTCCCCACAACAGAATTAGCACTTATGTTGTTGTTGTTGCAGAGAGAGGAGGGCGCACAGGTGAACTCGAACGGCCTGTTCCGGTCCCGGCTGCTGTCGAACTTGTTCCCGTTGCTGGCGAGTGTTCCGGTCTACAAGAACCGCAAAAGACGCATCAGCATCTTGCCTCCCGACAGAGGAGGAACAGAAGAAAGACGCGCACATAATGCATCGACATCAGATCCCCATTCTGGGACTTCAACGGGCACTCCTCAGGCTTCGACAGCACGTCCACGACCAGGTCTGCGACCTGCCCTGGCTGGCCGGGCTGGGCGAGCGCGGCGGTGGCAGCGAGGAGCGTGAAGAGGAGAGAAGTGAGCTGCATCTGAGTTGGGAGAAGTGGGAGATTGGAGTGCCTAGACTGGAATGGTGAGACGTGTAACCACAACGGCGAGCGGGCTTCCACGCGACGCGACCCCTGATCTGTCGCTGTCGGCGTTATCCCTTCCCATTCCCTGACTACCGCCGAAGGACCCGCCACCCACCGAGGCAAGGATAGAACTGTACAGTTCCACCGGGAGCAGATTTGCGCCCTCGTGCGCTCGACATCCTCAGGCTCTCCTCGTCGCCCGAAGGCAAGATCACACTGCTCGTCGCTGTCTGTTTTTCAGAATGGTGAGTCGCTCGTCCTCGTACTGGGTGGGGCGGATATCGGAGCAGGAGAGCAGGCGGGCGTGCTGGCTAAGGCCGCTATGCACACCGCTCGCGGCATCCTCTCCCGCGTCCTCCCACGTCTGTGTACCATAGGACATCCGCTAACCCCGTCCCAGCCCTCCCAAAAGACCTTCCGCGTTAAGCAAAAGCTCGCCAAGGCCGCGCGCCAGAACCGGCCCATCCCGCAGTGGTTCCGTCTCAAGAGCGATACCAAGATCCAGGTGCGTCGCTCTCCCTCTCCCAGCAGCCCGGGTTGGGAGGCAAGCGCTGATTGGTTTTGTGGTAGTACAACGCTAAGCGGAGGCACTGGAGGAGGACGAAGCTCAACCTGTGATCGCCCTTTCTTCCTGCGACTGGAGTTGAGGAGAGAGGAGATGTGCTAGATTGATCGCGAGAGGACAGGAGATGGTGTAATCGCCACGCTCTGGCGGCTGTATGGTGTATGGTGTGAGAGAGAAGCTTATGATCATGCCATGCTATCCAGTGCTGGTGCGTTTGGAGCCTGAGGGATCGTATCGCGGGCGACATTAGCGTCGTCGTTCGGTCCTGTGGACGATGCTGGGATCAAGGCTCGTCGCGCTGCCTGTATCGTGGATGCGACCGCGTGTGGACACTTGACTACACAAAGTGTCGACGGGACGGTCCTGAGCTAGGAGTCGGCCCAGCTGTCCTCAGCCAGTTCCCTAAGTACCCTCCTTCCATGAGCAAGCTGGTGCTTCACCCGTTGCAAGTGGGAGTCAAACGCGTTCGCGCCCGAGATCGTCCATCCAAGTCGGACAACCACAACACCGTCATGAAACTCCAGCATGCGCATAGGAGGGAACGGACAATCGCCCCGCCGCATGTGGATTGCCATGCACATCCTTCCCTGCACTCGCTCCAGCGTTCGCAGCGCAATGCGCTCTCCGACCTTACTCGCGCCACGCTGCCAGCGCGTGATTTGAGCCTCTGCTTCCTACCTACCTTGTGACCGCATTGAACAAAGGACTCGACAGAAACTTGTGCTGTTGAACAGATTCTGCAGGACATTGTCTGCTGAAGGGAATTTGTTCAACAGAAGAAGTTTCTGTCAAGCTAGAGTGCAGAATTAGACAGACTTTCAGTTGACATCAGAACACAGAACATATGTACTGATGTTAACTGATAAGTACATATCCTGGGATACAAGAGTCTGGTAGGCAGTTTGCACCTTGAGTGAAGTGAATCACATACTCACCTGGCCAGCCGGTCAATGGAATACTCCTGAGTTGGGAACTGCCATCCTGCTGCAGAGGAAGGTTCCACTCCAGTGTCCCACCCTCTGGCGTCCTTGAATGGGATGACATCCCGCATCCGGCATTCAATTGAATCACTTACAAACCTGCTTCAACCATTCAGATGTTCGGTGGAAAGCAGCAGTGTGCAGGCCTACAACTGCCACACCCTTGCTCGGCGAACAACACCTTTCGTGTACAACATGAATCTGTTGAACGAAGAGAGCGGTTCCTCGTAAATGAGTTCTCCGAACCATGTCTACTGCCTGCGAACCATGTCTCATTCCCTCCAACTATTTGCGATTCCTCAAAGGCATGTCTCGCTTCAGCACAAATCGGCATCGCAGAGATACACAGTTCATCTAGTACTGCGCCCGCGGGCAGCAATCTCCACTCCGCAAATGCGGATGCGATGATACTGCGTCTCCGGTCCTCAAGGAGCAAAAATGTCCGGATTAAGGAGGAGAAACATACGAGCAGAAACGGTATGGCTCTCCATCACAGTATAGCATTAGCTACGAGCGGAAACACCGAAAGCGGGACTGGTGGCACAACTGAGCACACACACTGGCAGCGGTTGTAGACGAAGAAGACGTTCTCCCTATCCGTGAGATCCAGGAAAGCGGCCTTCTCCCGCTCCCGCCCCACGTCCTCTTCCGTCGGTCCATCCTCCTCGATAAGCTTCGCGAGCACCGCGTTCTGCATATTCCAGCGGGTTGTTCACGTACGCCATTGCTGCGCAGCAAACCGTCAAGACCATGGTGATGATGATGGCCGCGTTGCCGGGGTGCGGGTAGGAAGATGTACGTGCCGACAACGGAGCCGATACCGAAAGTGAAGGGCCGGGTTGTTGGGATAGGTGCCGCAAGGCGAAACGCCGGAGAACCTTGTGATGCCTGCTGGCGAGCGGGCTGCCGAACGCCGACACATTGCAGCAGAGCGAAGGTAGACGAATATGCGTGCCGCGTCAGTCCCCGCTTGACGTTGACGAGCATCAAGTGTAGAACACCGCGTAACTCCAGAGCACACGCCCACGCATCTACTACCCTCTGCCCCCGGCAGTCCCATGCCACCAGTCCAGCCACCCCATTGCGCCAAAGTTCTTCACAAACGTCTCGTGGTGATAGTCGTGGAAGCGGGCCGCGCCGACCCACTTGATCGATCGGGAGCCCATGGGCTTGCCGTTTGCGTTTGCTTTGTGCGAAGGTTCCGGCTGGGTGGTAGAGGTAGATGGAGCGGTCGTACTAGCAGGGGGATCGGATGACACGGCCGGGCAGGCTTCTTGGCCCGACACTGTAGAGGAAGGGACCATAAACAGCGACTCTGCGAGACGTACCACCGTGTCGACCGTAGGCACCAGGTCATACCCGCTATGCACCGTAGCCGTCTCCACCAATTCCAGAGTCACGAACGCCCACCACGTCAGCACGTGTGTCCTCAGCAGCGCCGGCCCGACCAAGATCGGCAGCACGTTCGCAATGATATGTTCTACCGGGTGGGCGTACTGCGCTGAGAGGGCGATGGGCGCGGTGAAGAGATGATGTTGTTTGTGGATGGGCTTGTACAGGCTGGGGCGGTGCAGGAGGCGGTGGGAGTAGTAGAATAGCGGCTCGCGGATGAGCATGGAGAGGATGATGTCGCGTGCGAATCGGAGTGGAGTGGGGAGGGCGGAGGAGACGAGGAAAGGCGGTGGGAGCGCGAGGCGGACCGTCGCGAAATGCAACAGCAGCTGGAGTGGGAGCGCGATGAGGAAGTTGTTCACTGCGACTACGCGTATGCAGCGGAGGATCTCGCCGCGCGAGGGCGTCTTGAAAGGCTGGATCTTCCAGCGCTTTGACCATGCTGGCTGGGTGATGTCGAGGAAGAGGTAGCAGAGCGCTGGGGTCCAGAAGGCGAGGATCTGCACGAGCTGCGTGCCCACGGTGATTATGTCGTTCGGCTCGTAGGAGGCGACGATGTGCGCCCAGCGATGCTGGAGGGAATCCATACTTGCTGCGGGTAGAAGGTGGAAGAGCGAGGCAGAGCAGTGACTGGATGAAGAAATGCGGGGTAGATTTTACGGCAGAGAGAATGTGCATGTGAATCAGGTCACATGAGCAGCGAGTAGCCGGGGCGGTGAAGCGGAGCCAAATCCACATTGCCGGTCGTCCGTGGTGGTTGTTTGTTGAAACCTGTTGAAGAGGACACGGTACTGAGCGTGGGGAGGAAGCCGATTCGAGCTCTGCGAGGTATGAGATAGGATAAACACGTATGTCAACCCCTAGTCCAAGTCATGTTTGACGTCCAATTATCGGTTCGTTTGAGCGATCATCAGCATTGGCACTTTCCCAGAATTCATCTATTTGTACATTGCACACCTCACACCCCACCCCCCGCCCTAGCGCTCCCCAACCTTCTTAACCCCCACCCCAACCCTCTCATTCCGTCTCCAAAACTCCAGCACAACCCTTGCGGCCGCTGCCGGGTCATCTTCCTGCAAATGATGTCCCACACCGGGCAGGACGACCAGCTGGAACTTGCCCTGCATCTGGCCGATCATTAGGGGCTTGTCGAGCCGCTCGGTGCCGGCTAGGAGGAGGAGGCGCGCGCTCGGGGCGGAGAGGAAGCGAGAGGAGAGGGAGGTGAACCAGCCTGCACGCAGTGTGTGAGCAGTGTTCCTGTTCCGTGTGGTAATGTGAGTGAGGGGACACACCTTCCCAGAACGGCTCTGTCTTCTCCAGCGGTGCGCGCCAGACCCACTGCACCCCGGCCCCCTCCGCGGCAGTGGGGTTGCGCACAAAGAGGGCTGGCACGGAGATACGCGCCGATTGGAGGTTCCGGAGGGTGTTGTTGGTTACGCTGCTGCTGCGTGAGTACTTGTGGACGGGGATGGGAAGAGGCAGGCGAAGCGGAGAGGAAGGAGAGGGAAGGGGACGTACTGCCAGGCGATGGCCGCTTCTAGGGAGGGGAAGCCTTTGGGCCTCGTGAGCAGGAGACTGCGCATATGCGGGAGCGCCTCGAGTGCCGTCCCTAAAATCCCTCATCAGCACTGATCGGAGCACTGATGGAGACGACGAGGAAAGGACGGAGGAAGAGGGCGAGCGAGAGAAAACAGTTGAAGGAGAGGATAGGGAAAGGGGAGGAATGTACGCACCTTCGACAACATCGAGCACTGCCACGCCCGTCACCCCATACCCCTCCTTCAACAGCTGGGGCAGAGCGCCGAGGACGACCGAAGCGCCCATTGAGTGCCCCACCAGCACGAGAGAGGGCGCTTCTCCCGGAGAAGGGAAGAGGGTCGTTAGCAGTGCTAGGAGGTCGGAGGAGAGGTCGGACTGGGAGAGGAGCAGGTCGCCCGTCGAGCCAGTTGTGGAGGCCGTTTTTCCTTGTTTGGAGTAAGCGACGTAGGAGATAAAACGGAGAGGGGAGGGAGAAGGGACGCACCGTGTCCCCTACAATCGGCAGCTAGGACCCCGCATTCCCCCTCGCTCTGCACCCTCACCTCCCTGGCGAACAGGGCGAAGCTCAGCGCGCCGCTGCCTGCCCCATGGTGCGCGACGATCACCGTCCCTCTCCCACCGGCGCGCACTAGGGGAGGGGTGTAGTACAAGCGGGTGTCGAGTCCGCGGGAGGGGAGAGAGAGGGAGAGGGACTGCTCGAAGTAGCCTGCTGCGGAGAGGGGGGAGTAGTCGACGGGCGTGCGCGTACGGTGGGTGAGGCGCGGGAGGGTGTTCCTACGACTGTCAGCCCGCGCACTGGCTCAGAGGGAAGAGAAGAAAGGGGCGCACAGGGAAGGCAGCTCTCCAACCCCATCCTCGTCATCTTCCTCCTCGTCCATCTCTTCATCCTCGCCCTCCCCACCCGTCCCGGGCACATCCCCATCCCCCTCCCCCTCCGCACGCGCCCCCGTCTCCCACGGCGGCAGATCCGGCAGCCTCGCCATACGCGCCTTGAGCGCAGAGCGGTACAGGTCGTCTGCCATCTGTTCAAGGTTCCTGCTTTCCGTTGCGTCGAGTGTGCTGGGAGCTGCGAGGGACGCGGACTCGGAGGAAGGCGCGGTCCGCGCCAGTGATGGGGTGTGGCTATGCCAACGTCATCGGGCGATCGGGCCTCGGCGTTTACTGTATCCCAGTCCAAGTCCCTGAGAGCTCCGAGTCCTTCACTGCAGGCCCGCGACTGAACTACTAGTAAGCAGTCAACAACAGCAAAAGCAAAGCAAAAGCAACAGCAGGATGTCTACATCCCTCCCCCCGGTATTATACCACATATTCCGCACGCCCCTCCCATACCTCCCCACCCTCGCGCTTCAGAACCAGATACACGCCTGGCAGTTGACGTTACGCAAGTCCCTCCCTCCCTCCAGCTCCCAGCAACCGGACATCCTCCTCCTCCTGCAACACCGGCCCGTGTACACCGCCGGCCGCCGCGAGATCGAGGGGAAAGAAGTGGAAGCGTCCAAGCTGACCCGCCTGGGGGCAGATTGGGTGAAGAGCGATCGAGGCGGGCTGACGACTTTTCATGGGCCGGGGCAGTTGGTCGGCTACCCGTTGTGGGATATTGGGCGGATGGGGGTGCGGCACTCTCCCTCTCACTCTCGCTCTGTGCAGCAGGGCTGATATAGATATGGGGGCCAGTTGTCCGCCCGATGCTTTGTCGACAAACTAGAAGACACGCTGCGCCAATATCTGCTGCTGACGCACAGCATCCCAACGCTCAACCCCTCCCCCTCCCCAGGCCTCTTCCTCTCCCCCACACTCAAGCTCGCCTCTCTGGGAATCTCCATCCGGCACCGCCTAACCTCTCACGGGTTCTCATTGAACGTCACCCCCGAGCCCATAGCGTGGTTCGGGCAGATCGTAGCGTGCGGCCTGCCGGGTGTGAGCGCGGGGTGTATGACTGACGAGCTTGCCAAAGCCGGCTGGACGGGGGGGGAGTTCGCCCTGCCTGTGGAGAGCGTGGCGCAGGGGGTGGCGGAGGCGTTCGGGAACAGGTTTGGGAGGGGGATGAGGCCGCTGACGCGGGAGGGGCTGGAGGGGCTGGAGGGAGGGAGGGAGGTGTGCGACGCGATAAGGGGGTTGGAAGAGGAGGCCAGGGGGTTGGAGAGGTGGGAGGCGACGCCGAGGGTCGGGACGTGAGTGACTTCTTTTGTTGGGATTCTGGTAGAGTGCGCGCTGATGCGTGGGGTAGATGGTTGGGGCCGGTCTGAGAGGGATTACTGTAGGACTGGATATGTAGGATCAATCACGACTTCGTTGGCTGCCCACTGTGCGGCAGCGTTGGGAACTGTCGGCCCACCCTGCTTTGCTCAAGTTCGCGGACTCTGACGTGTCTCGGAGTAAGGGTGTGGAGCAGCCGGCGATACCATTATGTATGCCTGAGAGTATTTCTATAAATACAGTCACAAATCAGTCAACAAGCACTATGCTACTATCTCTCGAGGGAGAAGAAGGATTCAGAACGTAGAAACGCGGGAACCAACAACACGGAAAACTGACACGGAGCACAAATATACAGCACTTTGGAAACAAACCCAGACAGATGAACATGAACTATCCCTGGCCCTCAGGCCGGGGCAGGAGTGGCCCCCCTCGTCGCGGCGAGCTGCAGGAGCCTGACCGCCTGGCTCTCCACCTCATCACGGCCGTTCAGACGCCCGGTTGAACGGGCAGGGACGGCGAACGGCGGGCGGCTTGCTACCCAAGACGTCGACGCCCCGTAGTGTTTGCGCCTTGGAATGAGCCTCTTGGGCCCCTGACGCTTCGCAGCTTTCTCGTCGTGGAGCTCCTCCTTCACCGCCAACGCCTCCTGGTGCGCGCGCTTTGGAGCTCGCTCGTCACTCGACTCCTCTTCGGAGTCCTCGTCAACGGAAGGGGAGTCGCGCTTGCGCTTTTGGGTAGATGAGCCTGGCGCCGCATCCATACTGGGACGGGCAGGCGGGGGGACGATGACGTCGGCGTCGGGCGCGCGTGCTCCAGTTGCGAGGCGTTTGGCCGGGCTGGGGGTGACCTGCGCGCTCTTTGCCCTCTCGTTGAAGGCTTCCTCATCCGCATCGGACTCCTCTTCGTCGGAGGACGAGCCTCGTTTGCGTTTGTTCAGACCAGGAGTCACGTCCAGGGTCGGACGGGCAGGGGGAGCGAAGATAACGTCAGCATCGGCAGCCCGTGCTCCGGTCGCGAGGCGCTTGGCCGGGCTGGTTGAGATTGGGACCTCCTCTTCCTCCGACTCGTCGTCCGAGTCTGGGGTGCGGGGTCGTTTTGGGCCATTGTGATCAATACCAGTGGGCGGCGATACGCCACGAGCCACGTCCTGGCTGGTTGGCCCAGGGGGTGGGAGGAAGACGTCTGCGTCGAAAGCCCGTTCACCAGTTGCGAAGCGCTTGGCTGGGAGAGTCTCGTTCTCGTCAAAGTGGGAATCATCATCAGAGTCGGGCGTGCGAGGACGCTTCTTGCCGTTTTGATCGATCGTGTAGGCCGGCCACATCGTCCACGGCTGCTCCTCCTGCTCGGGGGTGTACGCACGCTCCTTGCCTTTGTCATGGGGCAGGAGGATTCTCTCAACCTCTTCTTCCGAATCGGACGGGCGTGCCGACTCATCGCCATTCAGATCGACGTCACATCCCTCAGTCGGGATCGTCTCCTCTGGCAGGCTGATCAACCGGGCCATGAGCAGCCGCTTGCACTGCTCTGCCACCGTCTCCTTTCGCGTCGGGACGTTCTTCTCGACCCCCTCGAACTCTGAGAGCTTGAGCGCCCGGCCAGGGGCCACGAGCGCATGCTGCATTCCCTCCGAGTTGATGCGCGCGTTGGGCCAATGGGCGCGGCACCATTCAATCAGATCCATGCGCGGCCTATCAAACCTGCAGTTGCCCGTCAGGTCGATCTTCTCCAGCACCGTGCTGCTCGGCTCGTAGGGCATGTCGTCCAATGGAAGCGGCCGGCTGTGGGCGGTAAAGTCGACGCGGATGTGGCGGAGGTTCGGGCAGCCTTTAGTGAGCGGGACGAGGTCGGCGAGAGTGATGCTGGGCATGTCCGAGTCGGCCTGCTCCAGCGCGCGAAAGGTAGGCTCCGAGGGCGGCAGGTTCCAGTGCCGGATCCCGTGTCGCTCGATCATGCTCCAGCGCTCCCATTCGCCCCGAAGATTGTCCTTCCGGTTCTGCCAGTCCAGGTCCGACTCGCCCTCTCGCCTGTGCAGGCGCGGGGGCCCCATGGGATCAGTCATCCTCGGGATCCTCACTCTCTGCGGAGCAGTCAGCCACATCCTCCCAACGAAGAAACGTACGCACCGGATGACCAATTTCCATCGGCCCGCGCAAGGGCTCAACAGGCTCACCGTGCCTCCTCTGCCTATTGCGTAGGTCGATCTCCTCCTGAATCGTGTGGATAGCCTTGTCCTCCGCAGCCCGCCGGGCCTGGTAGAACGTCTCCTTCAGCCTAGCGTGCTCCCGGAGGACGTTGTCCGGCAGCTTCTGCTTATGCCCCCGCAGCTCATTCACGTTCAGCACAAAGCTCTCCAGCCCCGGCCAGGCGGAGGGAAGCATCTCCAGGTCCTGGGGGGAGAGGACAAAGTCGATCGACGCGTCTAGCTGGAGCTTGAACTCGCGCATCTTGGGCAAGGAAAGGAGGGGGAAGAGCGCGGAAAAGTGGAACGGGTGGTCGTAGGCCTCTCCCTGGGGAAGGGCGAGCGCGCCTGCGACGATGTCGTACGCCTTTTCGAGCTCAGGCAGCGAGGCCGGCCTGCCGCCGTCCAACAGCATCAGCACGGCCTCTTCCGTGAGTGAGAGCACGCGATCGATCTTCTCCTGCACGGTCTCGGGCCACCCCTCGCCCTCAAGCAGCTTAAACGCCTTGACGGGCTGTACCTCCTCCCAGCCACGCATCATCCGCGCGAGGCCGGCAACACGCCGGAGGTGTATGACCTTCCCGATCCCCCACATCCTGTTGATGTGGGGGATCGGGAAGATCATGTCGTCCAGCGCCGCCGCCGCGCGGGCGATGAACTCCTTCCGCTTCTCCTCGGGGAGGATCCAGCCTTCGGGCCCGGGCTCGGCGTCGTATACAACCCCGAGCGCAGCCTGCAGCACCTGCTCAGCCTGCAAAGCCTTGCGCATCATCCGCTCCGGAAGCGCTTCATGCAGCTCTATTGCCTGCTCGTGCGCAGTGAGCAGCAAGGCGTGCGCCTCCTCCCGCTGCCTTCGGCGGTCGTAGGCTTCCTCGGCGTACTCTTCCAGCACTGGCTCGCGCGGCGGGGGAGGGACGAGCGGGAGGAGGCCTAGCCAGAGCTGGGGTGTCTCTGCTTTGGGCGGGGGGTCGAGCTCCCAGGGGGCGGGCGGGGCGGGTGCGGCGGGCGGTTCTACGGCTTGGGTGAGCTCGGAGGTGTCCCGCTCTAGGAAGAGGGTGAGGTGTTCCAGGCTTGTGAGCGGGCGGAGGGCGTGGGAGAGAAGGAGCGCCTGCCCCACCGAGCATATGGTCGTCTTGAGCGTCAGGGCGGTGAGGGTGTCCGGGCGCTGGAGCTTGCTCAGGACGAGGAGGATGTGGGTGAGTGGGATTTCGAGGTGCAGCGTGCGGAGGTGGGGGAACAGCTCGCCCCTGTGCTGGCGCATGTGCTCGTCGATCGGCATCTCGCTGCCGGCTGGGACGGTCCATCTGAACTCGTCGAGCGTGGGCAGCTCACCAGCAGCGAGCAGCACGTTCCACGCGGCTGGGCCGCAGGGGCCGTCGAAGTGGACTACACGGAGGTGGGTCGCAGGGGAGGAGATGAGCGCCTTGTCCAGCGCGTCGAGCGCGGGGGGGTGGTCGAGCGCTGTGCCGGAGAGGGAGATGGTGCGAAGCCGCTTGCGAGCTGCGAGGAACTCGGGGAGCGTCTTGGCCCATTTCTCTGCTGTGGAGGGAGTGACGCGCTGCCCAAGGCTGAGGCGGAGCTCTTCCAGCCCCTCCGGGGCCCATTCGGTTAGGTAGCCGAGGAAATCGTCGTTCGCCGCGTGGTACAGGAGGGTCTTGACGTTCGGGACCCAGCAGTGGAGGGTGAGAGGACGCTGGAGGGAGAGGATCTGGAGGGAGACGGGGTCCACACGCAGCTTCTCGCTGTACGAGCGGGCGGTTTCGGTGATCGTGAGCCGGGTGACGCGCCTGCAGGCGTTGAGGAAGGCGAGGATCGTAGAGGCGCGCGGTTTGCCGTGCTGCGGGTAGCGCCACTGCGATGGATGATATGATCAGCATGCATCATCGCGGGAGGAGACAATGGTACGCACGTCCACCTTTCCATCACGTATCTGGCGCAGGATGCCCTCTCCCAGGAGCGGGAAGAGTTTCCATAGAGTGTTGACAGTACTAGTAGGGCCGAGGGCGACGGTCCCTTGCGAGAGGCGCTCGGGCAGGAATGGCCGCTGGGGGAGCAGGGTGATTTGGTGGGACATTGTTGAGGAATCGGTTTGATGGGGTTGGTAGATGATGTTAATTTGCGGGGGTTGAGGATATATGCTGCGTGCGAGGGTAGTCGACAGAGGAGCAGCCGATCGAGACGATCAAGAGGAACGAGCAAGACGAGTGCAGAAAGCGATGACTCGTTACTGGAGTGCAGGATGGTCGTGGGAAAGAAGGAAGGGGATCCCCTCGCGCGGATTCTGCGTCTTATATGCGCCTTCCAATTAGCTCTGGTGCCAGTGCGTCCGAGCTTGCTTCTTGTTTGACTCGTGAGTGGTGCAGTGGTGTGCGGGCGGAGTTAAGGCGAAATGATGCCGCGGGACGTTGATCCCGTTTGGATGTGCGTGTTTTGGGTCCGGGCAGTGCCACTCGGCGCGTCCTAGCGCTGGTTCGTGTTGGAAACAGCAGTATCCTCAAGTGCACTCAAGCTCATCACTCCAAAAGATCACCACCAGGATGCTGCAATCTGCGCTCCTCCCGACCTCTCTCTTCCAGGATGTGATCACCGACCTGTCCTACTCGTACTACGGCACCTCCCTCGCCGTCGCCTGCGCTGACCACCGCGTGCGCATATTCACCCTCTCCCCCTCCCTCTCCCACTACGCCCCGCTCCCGAACGGCCACAGCAACGCGCCAGGAGAAGGCAGCGCCGGCGGATGGGAACTAGACGACGAGTTCAAAGCGCACGACGCGCCGCTCACGAGGGTGTGCTATGCCCACCCCGCGTACGGGCCCATCCTCGCCACTGCCGCGTTTGACAGGACGGTAAAGATATGGGAAGACGTCCCCTCGCGCGCTGCGTCCTCCCAGCGCACGCGTTGGGTAGAGCGCAAGGTCCTCCCCGACCTTGGCGCGTCCGTGCGTTCGCTGGAGTGGGCGCCGGAGCCACTGGGGCTCAAGCTGGCAGGCGTGGGCGCAGATGGCTGGGTCAGGATATGGGAGTGTCTCGACCTGCCTTTGCTCAGCACGTGGGAGGCGAAGGAGGAAGTGGACATGCTGGCGCTACTCGGTGCGCCAGGGAGCGGCGGGCTCACCCCCTCGGGGGAGAAGGAGCCAGCGCCGGCGCTGCCGCAGCAGGTGGGCAGGGAGCTGCAGCGCGCTGAGCGGCCGGGGCAGTATCGGTCCGGGAGTGGGAGTGGGGCGCAGGGGGAGAAGGAGACGGACGGAGGGTGGGCTGTCGCCTGGTGCGCAGAGAGGTGGTGGGGGGACGTGTTGGCTGTCTGCTGTGGGCAGGCAGGCGTCGTCAAGGTGCGTTGCGTTCAAGTTGTTCTCCCCGTCCCTCCCTCCCTGCTAACCACATCGGCAGATAATGCAATTCCCTGGCTCCACCGCGCGCCCTATAACGCTGGCCACCCTCCACCCGCCCGTCCCTCCCCTCCCCGCCGCCCCCTCCCTACCCACGCTCACCGCGCCCGCGCCCCCCCGCCGGCGGCACCCGGACTCCCACTCCCACTCTCCCCTGCCGGACGACCCCCCCTCCCCGCCCGTCGTCCCGCTCACTAGCGTCGCCTGGGCCCCAGCGTGCGGGAGGAGCTTCCACCTCATCGCAGCGGGGAGCGAGGCGGGCGGGGTGTTCCTCTGGAAGGTTGCGCCACGGACGAGGGAGGGGACGGAGGAGGAGGGCGGGTGGCAGGGGGGCGTTGAGCTCGTGGGGGAGTTTGAGGAACATGGGTGAGTCCGGGTTTTTCTTCTTTGGAGTCGTTTCTCTCTCTGCATCGTGTGGCACTCCCTGCCCGTCGTTGCGAGAGTTCTCGCCTTCCAGTTCCTGGCACACTTTCCCCTTTCCTTTGCGCGCCCGTCCCGTCCCCCCACTCACCCAATCCCAGAGGCCGCCCCGTCGGCCGCGTGCAATTCAACCCCACCGGCACGATCCTCTCGAGCGCGGGGGACGACGGCCGAGTCCGGCTATGGAAAGCGAGCTTTACGGGCGTGTGGCGCGCGATGGGGAGCGTTTATGCCACCCCTGGGGGAGAAGAAGAGGATGAGATGATGGATGAGGACGGGGAGGGGGAGGGGTATGAGAGTTAGCCATTGGGGCGCTTGGGGATAATTTCGGGGCCGAGAGAGTGAGGTGGGATGGGGCAGGGAAGGGGCAGGTAGTGTACTATGAAATCTAATGCTGGACGGCTCGCGAGGGGACGAGTCGATACTGGCTGATGATTGAACGCGTCACTCGTGCACGATGCCCAAGGCTGAGCGGCAGTGAGCGGGGAGGATCGTTCACTCTGCTACAGGGGCCGGAGTGACGCAGGGTAGCATATGGTTCTCGCCGACCCACCCGCGTAAAGATCAACCTGTCCGTCTCGCACCACTTCACTCGCTTTCGCTCTTACGATCCCACCGTCCAGGCGACGAGGACTAGAAATGCACATGCGAACGCGAGTTCGAAGGCACTTGGAATGTGGAAATGAAAATGTGTGCATGCATGCATCATATCGTACGTATGCGCTACGAGCCGCCAACAGTAATCGCCCTCTCTCTACATGACCGCCCCACCCAGGCGTCCCAATCTCCCCAGCACCAGAAAGGCGTTTATCGGTTCTGCACAGCGTGTCAGCATGTGCTCCAGCACGGACGAGGAGATGGAGGAGGGAGGGGAGGGAGAGGACGCACCTTAACAAACCCGATATCCTTCGACTTCTCCCTGAAGCACTGGCGGCAGATGTCCAGGCCGTACTTGCGGATAAGACCAGCCTGATGCGCGCACACGCGGCTGTACGCACAAACACACGGCGCGTTAGTGCTTTGCAGGATTGTGACAGGGCAGGGCAAGGTACGCACCATTGACGCGAGCCTTTACCGTACTTGCGCGGGCGGGAGAACCAGACAGAGTCGTGCGTCATTTTTGGTTGGGCGCTGTACAATCAGCAACAGCCTAGATCAGCGGGCGGCACTTGCTGTGGAAGGAGAAGACGCACCTTTTTGTGATACGGGAGGACGGCGAGCTGCTGTGAAGGGACGACGTGCTCTGAGAGAGTGGGCGCGAGGGTGAGCGGAGGCGGATTGAGCCGCAGGCATTGTGGTGCTGTACAGTTTTGAGGGTTGCTTATGTCAGCAACCTGGACGGTTGTTCGCGTTGGTGTGCTGCTCGTTGATGATGTCCTTTGCGTCTAGCTAGACGACTTGTGCAGCGGGGAGTTGGGCATCATGGCCTACTGCGCAATGACACAGCTCAGGATGCTCTTGTCCGTTCCGTGAGGCTAGACGCAATGATCTCATTCTTTCCGTCAACGTGCGGTAGGCTGCCAGTTTGACTGAGGACGGCTCGTTTCTGATCTACCACGCGCCGCCGCCGTGGTCATCCCAGGATGGACGTTCTCCAACGCCGCTGGGCATATCTCGCGCCTCCACGCGAAGGAAATGACCAGAGCACGTATGCGGCTCGTATCGTCCGACCCCTCGCCTTCCAGGCAAATCGCTCCGCAGCTTCATTTCGCCTGGAAGGTGTCGGCCTGCAATCGAAAGGCGAAGCGGCCAAACTTGAACATGTACACCCAGTCCAGGCATTACAGCAAATTGAGCCTCTCGCGACGTGTTCCTCCGAGGACCATATCGCAGGGGCTCACTACCTCGTCGCCCAGATATTCTAGTCGCTACCGCACGGTTGCAGCCATCTGCCTACCGTTCCCAACCGCCCTTTCTCTCCTCTAGGCCGCCGACCACCGCACGAAACGATCGCGTACGTCTCTAGAAGGGCCAAAAGCCCCTTCTGGGCTGAGCAATGAGCGCCAGCGCGAGGCTCCAGCTTGGATACGATCCCAGCTTATCACCTTGGGCATACCGCTGCCATGTGTCCCCATGCACTGGCTGCATAACGCGTCACACGGTGCTTGACTATGAGGCGAGGAGCATGACTGCCCAAGCGCGCGGAACATCAACGCCCGAGCGCCGCTCCCATCCCCGCATCCACACACAGGCGCTCCCCCAGTGCACAGCAGCAGCGGAGCAAAATGAGATTATACAATTAGATTAATACTTCCTACTTTGAGGCTTCCTACACTCCTACGCTCCGCGGGGGTCATTGTGTATTTCGTTCGAAATTCGTATTGATGCTGTTACGAGGGCGGGGCGCGCGGGGGGAGGGGAGCCAGCGCGCGGATGCATGTTTGCAAACATTGGAACACAAACAAACAACAGAAACAGAGTCGGAAACCGAATTGCGGGTAACTCAAGAAGAAGAAAAAAGGGGCTTATGAATGCAACATCTGAAATTGAAAGTGCCATCACGAGCTGACAACTGACCAGGCCGACTGGTCCGAGTTCGACTTCGAGCCACGGCTGCGCAAGGGCGCGCGGGGCTACTCATCCTCCGGGAAGGAGACGTAGCTGCTAAAGTCGAATGGTGATCCCTCGTCGGCTGTTCCAGCGGTCGAATTCGGCATCGGAGCACCAGCGGGCGCAGCGGGGGGCAGCTTGCACATCGCCTCCATCAGACTTGGGTCGTTCCACCATTCCTCGCCGATTGTGCCGTCGGGGTTCATATCGGGAAAGACGGCGAGGGTGGGGTCGTCCAACTGCATCTGCAACTGCATGGGGAAGCCGGCTGCTGCTGCGGCGCTCGGGGCGATCGCGGACTGGGATTGCGATTGGGACATGATGACTGCTGGTGAGATCGGTCCTTGGCCTGCGAAGGAGGGGTAGGAGGAGTGCGGAGCGTGGGCGTGGGCGTAGGAGGGCGGTGTAGCTGGGGAAGGCGCGTCGGAGGATGAGGAGGGTGGGGAGGGGGAGGGGAAGAAGATGCTCCCGTTGCTTGACATGCTGGGCGGATTCTGGTTCTGGTAGGGCGCGGGCGTGCCGAGCGTAGGCGTGGCACCGTGACTGCTATTGCTGCTGCCTGGGCTGGAGCCGGGTGGGCGGAGGAAGAGCTCGCTGAGCACGTCCATGCTCGTCGGCCCTTGCTGTTGCTGCTGTTGCTGGACCGGGCTAGGGAGTGATGTGCTGGAATTGAATCGTGTGCGTGAACCGCCCTGTGCGAGCGGCTGGCCGCCATAGACGAGCATCGCCTGGAGCTGCCTCTGCTGAGCCTGAACACGTTTCCCCTGCTCCTGCTGCTCGCGCTCGCGCGCTTGTCGTTCCTGCTGCTGCTGGTAGTATCGCGCGACTTGGGACGCCTTTTCCTGCGTTTGGTACCGCTGTCGCTCGACACGCACTTTGCGGTCGTGCGAGACTGCGAGAAGCTGGTACGCGCGCGGGCGGAAGAGTGTGTTCAATCGTCGCAGCTGGGGAACGCGTCAGTCACGGTTCGTTACGCATCAGGTTGAAAGGGACGGCAGTAGCGCATATACGCGGCGGGGATATCCGCATTAGGAGGCCATTACGTACGCGCACGTAAGCCTGCGCATACCGCCATCTTCCCAGCGCGTCTCGAGCCTTGGCCCTTGCACCTTCCTTGCACACACCGCGGCACCGTCACACCCCACCAGCGAGGTATGAGCGCTCACCTTTGCCATCTGCTCTCCAGTGATCCTCCCCGCGCCCGCGAGGCCCTCAAACTCCCTCATCTTGCGCATGAGCGTCAGACCCGACTGGTCCGCGCGCCTCGGCGTCGCCCAATCGCTAATGACGCCCAAGCGCTGGCGGTGGAGCTCCTCTGCCTGATCCCTGGCCAGGGCGGTAGAGAGCAGGTTGATGAACGCTTCTACTTGACGCTGGGTGAGGAGGTGCGGGTCGGACGGGCCGGAGCTGGAGGGAGACGTGGGAGAGGTGGGGGAGAGGTAGGGGAGAGAGCTGAGCGGGAGAGTGGGTACGGTCATGTTGGGCGCTGCGTTTCGGTTCGGTTCGTTGCGAGGTGTGTCGTGTGTGCTGGGAAGTGGGCGAGAAAGGGATTTATGACCAGGGCGGGGAGCGCGTGGGCGGGGAGAAGACGGATCTTGAAACTTGGACTGAGCGCGCACAAAGGTCAGATCATGAACGGGCAGGGGGCGATCAGAACGTACGCTAACAAGTGCCAGGGGTCGAGGGGCGTCGCGCTTCCGGGAAGAGCGGGTGGTGGGCGTTTATGGAAGTCGGAAGACTTGCGTTGGGCCGCGGGGTGAGGCTATTAGTGGGCGTGTGGGTGGGTGGCTGCTGGCGGGGTATGCGAGTGCGGGGGAAAGGGATGCGACCTTCTCTTCCTTCTGGCTCTGGGTGTGGTTCTGGTTCTTGGGAGTGAGAGGGAGAGGGGAAGGGAGAGGGGAAGAGTTGCATACGTGCGCTCATGCGCTGACTGCCGATGTCTCTCAGCCCTTCGCTACAGGTACACTGGCAGATCCGCCCCGCCCCAACCCCGTCCAACCTTGTCTGCTTCCCCCAAGCCTAATTACTGCTTCCTGCCTCCGTGACTGAGTTAAGACCACCCCCCCGGCGGGAGGGGGGACCATGTATCGGCACACCAACGGGTCATGCGCCCTCTTTGCCTGGCGACCACACCCCGCGGAGCAAACGCCCCACCGATGTGCCGAGTGCCTGAGCGCCCGCGCCCGCGGGGAGGATCCGGGGCCCAAGGGTCTCACCCGCTTAGCCGGATCCGGATCACCACAAAAATAATTAAATTTGAAAGGTCGACGAATATCAAATCACAAATCACACATGAGGGCACGGCAGTGTGCGTCAGAGGATTTAGTAGGGAGATTCAGTGCTCGCTATTGGAAGCTTGGATTTGAAATCGGTTATACGCACCTGGCCGGGGCTGCGTGTACAGAGCGAACATGTGACACGCCCAATGCAATTACCGCTCTTACCCCCCCTGCTACCCTTATTACCCCTCCCGTGGGATCCACAGCCCTGGGCCCACATCCCTACTCTGCAATTGTACACATCAGCCTGCCTCACTCACACCCACAGAGTCGCAAAGGACGCAGAAAAGTGAAAGAGCAAGGAATGCCGAGCCAAGCTCCGCCCCCGGGTCATGAGCGGCTCGGCCGCGCGAGCACGGCGTTGCGGCGTTGCGTTGTTTTGCGCCTCGTGTGCGCCTGCTGCCCTTGCCCGGGCTGAGACGAATGTCGTAACTCCTCCAGCCGTTCGCTCTCGACCACTCGTAGTCGGTAGAAGCTCACCCCGCACCCCCGCACCGCGCTTCGCCTCTTGGCTGAAGGACCTGAGGACGTGCAGAGCTGCGCCGCTCAGGCCTCGGTGTACGGTACTACCATACTTAGTACAGTGCAGTAGTACAATAGTGCGGAAACCGGAACGTCCAGACCCCTGCGTAGACTTCCCGGGCCAGCCTGAGACTCTAGACTCAGTGGACCTGTCAACGATGCTCCCGCAGGGCCCTGGCGGAGCAGGAATTGAATGCTTGCGGCCTGCATGCGGGATGTCATGATGTGCGCAGCAGAGAGATGAGATCTGCAAGCCTATCGTGCCCAATCTCTCGCTTTCTCCTGCGACCGGCCTTATTGGGTACGAAGATTGTATGCAACAGGTCACGGGACGGGCGCCTTTTTCAGTGCTGCTATTCCTGGCCTTTGCGCGGGCGTCGGTGTGGGGAATGAGCGCTGCGGATTGGCGTCATGTGCAAGGCACGGCTTGGTTTCTCATTACAATTACTGTATTTCATTGTTGAAAAACTTAATAACGCCCCGCAGTGGCGCTTTCAGGCAGCAAGAGTGGGGCGGGGCGCGGGGTCACGCGAGCTTCTGCTGCCCGATCTTGGGTGTTAGCATCGGATGTTGGACATTGGATTGTTTGTAGTGGTACATTGGACAATGCTCCATCCCCCAATTCCCAGCTGACCGCCTCTCAATCCAGCTCCTCCTCTTCCCACCCCTTCCGCCCCCCCTCCAGGCCAGGCATGAGCGTCCCCATCGCCCCCTTCAGCCTTTCCCCTCTGTGCTCCCTGCCCAATCCGCTAGTGTGCACCGCCGGCGCCCACCTCTCGTCTGAGGAGGGGAGGGAACGCACGCCCCAGTCGTCGGCTGGCGGACTAGGCTCGGGGGAAGCTCGGGTTTGCCCTTGGACGGCTGGGAGGCGTGGCGGCGGGGATGGGAGGGCCAGGGCGAACCTGAGCCGATGTAGAGCGCTGGTGAGGAGGGAGGAGAGGTCGGGCGCGTACCGGCGGGCCATGATCCTCAGCTGCGTTTGCGTGAGCGCCTGCGGACAGAGTGTGAAGAGGAAGGAATGGGAGCGCACAGTGACCAGGTCATCCTCCGCTACTTCTCCTATGCGCTCTAGGTCTACGACGCGCGCCAGCATCCCTTGCAGCCCTTCCCTCGCTTCTGTTGCTGTGGGCAGGGGGGGCATTGAAGAGTACAGCTTTTGCAGGGCGGTCTGGAAGGTGGAGAGAATGGAGAAGACACCGGGGGCGTAGGCCTGGCCCAAGTCGGCTAGCTGGGAGGGGTCAGTACTGCCGCAGGAGAAAGAGATGAGAGATGTACATGCTGGGCGTCGTCCATCGACACGGCTGCAACCCTCCCCGCTACCTCCCGCACCTCCTCCCTCGCCCGCTTCACCCCCCTCCGAGCCTCCCCGAGCCTCTCCTCCCAAACTCCCGCGTAAGCCACCCGTTCCCTCCGCCTCACCTCTGGGTACCGGGCCACTACGAGCCCCAGCTGGCTAGCGGCGAGGAGGAGGAGGGCGAGGGCGAATGAGATGTCTGCTTGGGGTGGCGTGGGTGGCGGTGGAGCGTTGTTGGGGGATTGGAAGGGTGGGGGATAGGAGGATGGGGTGGGGGAGGGGAGGAGGACGATTGAGGAGGAGAGGGGGGAGGGCGGGTCGGGCGACTCGGAGCTGGGGCAGGCGGGGTCGTCCACTTCCACTTCCACTTCGGTGTTGGTGCTCATTAGTATGGCAGTATACAACGCACGTCCCGACGGTCTAAAAGTGCGTTAGAGTACAGTGCAAGATACAAAGTCCAAGTCGGGTCATGAGATAAGTTCAAGGATAGGATAAAAGGAGCACCGCGCCGCCAGTCAAACAAGCCCGTCAAACAATCGTCGCCGGTGGTCGAGAGGGGCGGCGAAGGATAGGGACCAGGGGCGACGCGACGCGTTAATGTCACGCGCGCGGGGCGGACATTGCCATTGCGCCGAGCTAGCGATGTGTGCAATATTAACGCTTGTCGTTCCTTGTGAGCAGCGAGGACCGGGCTTATAGGGTTACCGGCACAATACGCGTGCTTGACAAGTTACAGAACCGATCATGTGTCCAGATTAGTGCTGGTTAGTACGGCTTCAAGATCCTGCGCAGTCAGTTGGTTGCTCTTATTGCTATCCATTCGCCAGTGACCATTCAGCCTCTTTCTGTGCATTTGCCAATGTGTCTCTCTAATGATGCATAGGACCATGTACAACGTGATCTTTTACACTTCGGCAGCTGCCTGAACAGTGTTCTTGTCCACTGTGCTTCTCGAAGGAAAGGGGCTCAAACCG
Source organism: Calocera viscosa TUFC12733 (assembly GCA_001630345.1). Taxonomy (NCBI): domain Eukaryota; kingdom Fungi; phylum Basidiomycota; class Dacrymycetes; order Dacrymycetales; family Dacrymycetaceae; genus Calocera; species Calocera viscosa. The sequence goes on from KV417309.1 coordinate 64,918, forward strand.
AGTCCAAACAGTGGAGACAATTCCGACAAAGCTTGTCCGACACCGAACGAAGCATCCGTCTGTAGCGCGTGACCGTCTGCACGACGCGCGATGAGCATAAATACCTGGCAGCGAAGGCTGTCAGTCATAGTGCCTAGTACCGTGATATGGTGTGCATACCGCATCGACAATGACGAGAGCCGCATAAGACAGAGCAGCAGTCGGTACTGTTGGTATTCAATTTCCAATCCAGCCGTCTTGGTCAGATTACACACAAGTCCAATGGGCATCAAGAAGGCGAAAGGCGGGACTGGTGTGTGTATCCTCTGAGCTCGACGCAACCAAGTTCTCACTGCCCACGTCGAGCAGTCCCAGAAGGCACAAGGCGATCGAATATATGACTTGAAACATCCAGGCTAGCCACATCCATCGTCCTACGTGTGGATCAGCCCATTACAAGGTGAGCTGCCCATACAATTCGTACCTCGAGGTGGCGTCCGCAGCAGGGTAAGCAGACACGAGAGAAAGACCAAGCCGCCCTAAGTTGGTCAGACTGCTCGCAAAACAAGGGCAGTACAACGGAGTTGCGCATACCATACAAGGTAGGAAGAACAACGCTCCTTGTAGTAGTTCCGCGATCCAGCTTCGCATGAAGTCAAACAGAAGCTGCTGCGCTCGTACTTCATCTTCCGACGCGGTCTGAGCTATGACCGTCTGATTCAGCTTGGTCAGGTTGGCATAAATCTCGAGCACGTCCGTGCTGAGCTGAACGTCGTAGAACTGGTGCTGACATTAGACACAAGCTTGCGAAATGTGGCTTCCTTACATCAGCTAACTTCACAAGTACCTGGCCCCAATACTGCCAGAACTCAATGTTCGGGTCAGATTCCCCTGGTCCGAAAGCCTTGATATCGTTCTCTATTTGTTGAATTTCAGCCGGCAGCGCAGGAGACAGTTGCAGTTTGGCGAATTGGACAGACAACACGTCCAGCGGAACGGAACTTGATGAAAAATTGCCTGCGGCGAGATCTGCTGCCATGGTGTTGAAGTTAAGTCCGATGGTTTGTATGGCGTCTCCGATGTTACTGTACGTGGCGGCATTCCTGATACCTGAGCACTTCCTTAAACGAGCAGTGTTGGATCGAAAGGAAGGTACCAACTTGCAAGAACTAGGAGCAGCACAAAGTGGAGAGGCAAGTGCAAGAGGAGCCACAACATGCTGCTCTTCCGACCCATACGGACTTCCGTGTCGAACCCATGGAAGAGAAACTGCCAGATGCAGAAAATAACGACCAGAGCACAGAACGATTGAAGATCTGTCCTTTTTTTCAGTAGTCTCGCTCAATGCACGAACAATGTCGCATACAACCGCTATTGGTGAAGCCAAACCCAACGATAACAGCGCTCAGTGCACGGACCAGGCCGATGATGCCCTGGAAGCGCTCTGAGCACACGTGCAAGAAAGGCAGCATCCGGGATACCTCTCCGAGAATCACGAGCGTGAGAGCACCATATCTTTCCGAGATCGCATATGACGGTACTGGAATATAGGAAACCAAGACTGGAAGTAAGCCAGTTACGATGTATTCCAGGGCCAAGGCTGAATAGCAGATTTCGAGCTTGATGTCGCTTCGAAACCTAAGTGACCCTCCGACAAGCCACAGACTGCAGAACGGATCAGATGCTGACACAGTACACGTTGGTCACCTACATGGCTGATGCAGAGCTCATCATCGCCGGAATTAGCAGCGTTAGCAATCGCTTGTGCCTCCTCGTGATATACGCCGCTGTGAAGTTGAAACAGAGATAGGATGAAACAGCAAAACAAGACGCACTATGAAGATATTGCACAGCCAGGAGGACTCGGCTCAAAGCATAGGCCACTGATATGCTTTTGAAGGCAATCCATCCCTCTGACTGCATGGCTTGGTCCTCCGGCGTCGCCGCGATGTCCGGCGGTAAGATATTACTAGGGTCGAAGTCCTTTGAGCCAATACCAATGAAAGCGAATGTGCCGAGTTGCAGGAAGCGAAAAATTCGGTGTAGCCAGTCATTTGATTGGAAGCGGACGTCGTAGAGTACTTGAGACGTCCAGACCCACCCTGGAGACGAGCGGGAGTGATGAGATGTCTGTAGAAACGAGATATATGCGCATGTGCTGTCGCTCACAGATAATGACGAAGTACGAAAAAAACACCAGGATGGATGCAGGAGATGAAATCTCGTGGTTCGTTGAAAAGACCGCCAGAACAGCAACCTGTGCAGCTACAGTCGGGTAGCATCCGCACACGGAGGCCACCCACGATGACCAGATCATAGAGAAGCTCGAGCCAAGAGCTAGCACGTTGATGCTCAGCGAGCCATAATTCCTCTCTGTTGGGATCCCAGTATGGATTGCCCTGCATTGCATCGTGAAGAAACGTACCCCGTATCTTCGTGCGGCGCAACGGGTCGAGGCCGAATTAAGAGAGGGATCAGCTTAGGCCGTGCACCTGCACGTTTCCGCCAATGTCCTCTGTGCGGATACAAGTTCAGCTTATTCGTAGAGGACATGGGGTTCAAGGTCACTGGATCGAGTCTGCGACCGACTAGATAATCGATGCTAGTATTTCGAGGGTGATCGTCACTGAGGAATACGCGCAGGCGGGAAGACGCGTCAACGTGTAGAGCTGCGCTGCCAAGCTTTCAGCTGTCAATATTACACAGCCACCAACAATGCACGCGTTCGGCTTGTGCGTGCGAGCTTTACACCTCTACTGTAAGGGCAGAGCAAGTGTATTAATATTCTCCACCTCAACTTCGATTCCAACTCTCTGAAGAATAGCCCGTCATGGTTTCTATATGTGATCTCGTTTGCGGCGTTCAGAGCTGGCAGCGTACCGACACAAATCCGACTTGAGACAAGCGCACCCTGACGTCCAGCCATCTGCCCAGCCTCGCCCCATCCGTGAGACACTACAATGTGAGGGCTGGCCCAGCCGTCCTTGCCATCTCAGGAACTCTTCTCTGCTCTACCACGACCTATTATATGGACGAGAAAAGGGAGCAGATCAATACGGAATGGTGGGTTATTACGCAGGCGGACTTGCGGGGTGAATGTTCATGATCACCCAAGGGAGACGGAGCATGATCGGGAGATTGAAGAAAAGGGCTATCGATCCAAGCTCATCCCATTGGTAGTCAGGCATGGTCCTACGCTCGCCGTTGAGCCCAGGTGCGCAAGCAACCACTTCCTTGGCAGATTGGGTGTTGAACTTCGTGACAGTGACCAACGATGGCTGTCGAAGTATCAGAGAGCACCACATTGGCTGGATCTCCTGTATGACTTGGTGATCGTGAGTAGCTCGGCCCCAGTGGACTTCACAATCACCATCTCATTATACCAGGTTGCTGTTCTTACAGTGTTCACCGTCAATCATGAGATAAACAGTGGTGAATCGACACTGGTGTATTTCTCGTACTTCGTCATCATTTGGTGGATCTGGGCGTCGCAAGTCCAGTACGATTCGCGATTCGAAGCGAATGACTGGGTACACCGATTCTTCAAGTTCTGCCAATTGGGTGTATTCGCCTTCGTCGGCGTCACTGCGCAGGATTTTGATCCCAGCAACGTGCTGCAACCGCTGACCGTAACGTCGTCCACGGCGGCCAGAGAAACTTTGGGGGCTCACTCCTGGACCGGAGTTGCGTCTTCATATGCTGCGGGCCGGTTTTTCTTGATTTTAGAATATCTTTATGGTGCGCACGATCTGCCTGGATATCCAGTCCGTGCCTAATACACCACTAGTACTCTGGACAACACGCCATCACAAGCGACATTTACCATCGCTGATTGTGCCTCCGGTAGCTGCGTTCATTTCAGCTGTGTGCGCATATTCTGTGCATCTCCGCTTTCTAAGCTGACATCAGCTCTCAGTTTGTGGGCAATCAGCGCAGCGATGACCGGAAATGCTGCGGCGAAGGTTGCATGCGCTTACAGCGGTCTCGGACTCGAGGTCGTTGCTACTTTGATGATTGCGATGCTCCCACACTACATGAAAGCTCCTTCCGAAATTACCAGCGAGCGATACGGCGCATTGTCACTCATCATCATTGGTGAGGTGAGTATCTCCGCATATGCTGCACAACCCGTGTTCTCATGACTTTCCAGGGTATCATCGGTATTGTGCGCTCCTTCAGTGCTGTCATGGCCGGTTTCGGGTTCAGTACAGCATCTTGTGAGATTCCCGTGTATCTCCTGTATTGACTTTTCCTGACATGTCTTAGACGCGCAATGTTTTTGCGCCCTTGTGATCATTGCATCCCTCTGGCAATTCCTCTTTCATGGTTACGACATTGAGATCAAGATGGGTCGGAAACGCGGATTACTTTGGCTGATCCTGCATTTTCCCCTGCACTTCAGTATACTACTCCTCTTAACAGGTAAGTCTCCATAGACTGAATATATTGCCTCGCTAACTGGGACGCAAGGCATGCGAAATGCCGCAACGTTTTCGAATATCACCCACGCTCTCGACATTGTGAGCGACAACGTTCAGGCGGTCTTCAACGATCTCGATGCCAACAACTTCAGCAACACTACGGCCTCGATACAGTATCTCACTGTGCAATTTGCGAAGCTCCAGATCACCCCGTCCTGGCCGGACGAGATTGCCAACATCGAGGACGAGTACTCCAACCCAAACGGCACCGTTGACCCTGTCGTGGATCTCCTTCAGTACCAAGTACAGATATATTTGGCCATAGCCAGTGTGAGTGGCTTATATCATTCAACGCTCTCCGTATGCTGATTCAGACAGTATTACGAGGTTCAACTGTCCGGAGAAGTCTACCACGCAGCGGCAGCCATCGGCAATCTCAACTCTACACGAAATCCAGACCCTAGTACTTGGAATGCCACATACGAGAAAGACTTGGCTCTGGCAGACGAGTTTGATCAGGTGTTTCAAACGGACCTCGGTCGCGGCGTCTTGTTCTTCTTGCCCAGCTCCGGGGGGTTCTTATTCCTCCTGTCCATTTTGCATGTGTTGCGGAGCGTGCCCATCGGGGGGTACATGTGGACGGCGTGGGCGTCACAATTTGCGGGCGGGTTGGGCTTGGGCCTTCTCGGCCTTCTCGACTTGGGCGATAAAACACTGAACGAGGACAACAATAATCCTATATATGTCTATCGACTCCAGCAGCACAATTGGATGTGTGAGTCAGCACCATTGCCAGCATCGGATGGAGTTGCTAATCCATTGTAGTGCCTCTTGTGGCTATCACATATGCGGTCCTGATATTTTTCGATTCGGTGATTACTCAGCTTCGCAGTCGCCCTGCGCATGATTCTTATGACCTGACAGATCCTCATGGTTTTTGCCGCGCGAAATGATCGTGCCCGACGCAGGCCGATACTGGCACGCGTACCGGATCAGGCAGAGGTCACCCCCGCAGGTACGTGCTTTCTTTGGACGCTTTCCTCAGTAACGGAGACAATAAGCTGATATGGCTGTGAATAGAAGAAGCATCTAGTCCCCCCAACCCTCCGGTACCTCTAGAGTCGCCTGGGACGGAGAGCGCAAAATTGGCACAAGGCTCACACTCTTCGTTGACAATGGAGGGAGGGAACGGTGATCACTAAGCGAATTACTGGATCTGTATTTAACTGCCGCTTGTGCGATTGATTAGATGTCTCAATTTTATTTTGTTCGAGGCCACAGCAGCATTTCAAGGATAGCGCAAGGTTGCAGTGTCGCTTTACGGCAGCTATTCGCGAAGCATTTTGCAACCAAGTCAAGCCTTCTGGGATTAGTAATCGACCACTCCATCGCCCGACGAGCGTGGACCAAATCCATTCAAATCGATTGGAGAGATCGGCAGAATTTCGAGCCGACCGAGAAGCCGAAGGAGTTGTGCAGCACCAAGAGAGTGGAAGGCAGTGGGTGGGAGTGGAAACGTGTGGGGAATGAATGTGAACCTGGACCCTCACCGTGCCCGACTTTGCGCGTTTCACTTGATTCCTAGGGGCACTGCATTGCGGCTATGTAAGTCATCCAGGGGTGCCGTCACCGCCCATCCTCAACAATGATGCTTCAGCGCACGACCGTCTTTGCCCAATGAACTGGCTCCAAGTCTGTATCCACATGGACGCTCGGGCATACTCTGTGCTTCCTGAAACTCGGTTGCGAGAGCCCAGCTGTGCCCAGGACAGCCGTTGCGGCTACATCAGCCTCCGGTATCCGCGGGCTAGCAGAACGAGGTCGTGATGCTAGATGGCCTGAGATCTAGATGCTGTGGTTGCGGATCGTCTGGAAAACATGAGGATGGCGTTAGACGGGTATATATCAACCCGGGACATCCTTGAGAATGGGCACACACACACCTCTCGTATACCCCCTTCGCTCCTGTGATCTCCACAATGCTGAATGAGCGGTCATTTCATGAGAGACGGGAGGAGTAAGTGGTCGCCTCTATCATGATTACGACTTGAAAGTTGATGTGCCTCAGAGAAGAAGAAGGGCGTGGGTGGAACTCCCGACTTCTGCCATTTGCGGTCAAGTTGAAGGAAAGATCCCCAACTGAGGAGAAGCATGAGCAATTTTGGTTGGGAAAGGAGGAGCGCGCGCCGGACTGGCTGGAGCTATTCTATGATCTCGTTATCGTGCGCACCTTCTTATGCAGGTTCACGGTACCAGTGTAACACCGATCGCAGGTCGCCGTGCTCTCGGTTTTCTCTTCGGCACATGAAGTCTCCAGCCCGCAATCGGTGCTCATTTATTTCTCCTACTTCGTCATTATCTGGTGGGTCTGGGCATCCCAGACGATGTACGACGTGCACTTCCAAGCAAACGACTGGCTTCACCGAATATTCAAGTGCATGCAGCTTGCCGCCTTTGCCTTTGTCGGTGCAACGAGCGGGAACTTCACGCCATTCAGTGTCATTGGAAATGACGGCCTGGATCCAGAGAGTATCGCGGCGGATACCCAAGCGGACAGCTGGAAAGGCGTTGCGATCGCTTACGCCGCAGGACGCTTCATACTGGTGTTGCAATACTTGCTCGGTTAGGCTGACGTGCCTCGGCAGTCATCAACATGCTGATCACATTTCATAGTTGCCGTCAGGTTCGCCTTCCCGAAGCTGGGCGCCCAACTATACGGCAAGCATCGGCACCTGTTCTTGGTTCTTGTTCCGGCTGCAATCTATACCCTGTCTGGAATGTACGTCACAGCCCCTCCTATGTTCCAATGATGCTAAGAGGCTCTAGACTCTGGCTTATCGCCGGCCTTATCCCCACAAACGCGTCGGCAAAGGTTGGCCTTGCCTACTTTGCCCTCTGCGTCGAGATCTTGTCCGCTGTCGTCTTGCCCATGATGCCCGGCTACGTCAAGCCTCCTGCATCCATGATCAGCGAGCGCTTCGGAGCCCTCACGCTCGTGATCCTCGGCGAAGGCATCATCAGCATCGTGCGAACCTTCAGCTTCGTGATTTCGGGTTTCGGGTTCAGCAATGATCAATGTACGTAACCCATTCATTTACACCCCGAACATGGCGCTGACAGACAATGCAGATGCGCAGTGCTTTTGCGCGCTCATCATTATCTTCGCGTCATGGCATTTCCTCTTCCATGGCTTCCCGTCTGAGCGTCCATTGAAGCGGAAGAGTGGCGCGTTGTGGCTAGTTTTACATCTGCCTCTTCATTTCATCATGCTGCTCCTGCTTTCCGGTATGAAGAACGCGACGATCTACGGGAACATCGGCGACGCTCTGGGCCAGACCCTCACAAACATCCAGGACGTTAGAATTGCTATTCAAAATCAAACGCTTGACTCGGTCGACCAGCAGAACTACTGGCTAGCCCTGAATCTTGGCAAAACGGACATCGACACCCCTTATCCGGAAGAATTCGCCCTGTGGAACGCCAGCACCTTCGACCCTCAAGACTTCGGCGACCCTGATCTCGAGGTTGCGTCTTACTTCGGGGAGATCTTTATGGCTGTTGCAGATGTACGTCACTCTCGGACCTACCGCTTCACTCATTACTGACGTCCGAACTTAGTCGTTCCAACTTGAGTTGAGCGACGAGGTTTTAACCTTGGCGAGCACCCTTATCAACGTGAACACGACCTTTATCTCGAACGACGAAGAGAGGAACAATACCATAAACGAGGCTCAGGAGCAGGTGGATGAGTTTATCTCTGCCTACATTACGGACTTGGCGCAGGGCACGCTGTTCTTCTTCCCATGCGCTGTGAGTATCGGTTCTTGTCATACGCTCAGCAAACTCTTATGTGATGAATGCAGGGTGGGCTCGTTGTCCTTGCATCGCTTCTTGTACTCCTCCGAGCTGCCCCGTTGGGTATCTGGATGTGGGCAAACTGGGGCATCCAAGTTGCGCTGGCCTCGGGGCTTTGCCTCCTTGGCTTCCTCGACGTCGGGAACCAAGAGCTGAACATTGATTCCGACACTGAACTCACTGCATACTCAGTCCTGGATGCTGGCTGGATGTGTGAGTGCTCCATTTCGCCCCAAGAGAGAAACGTGCTGACGATCCTTAAGTGCCCCTTGTCGCCATCGTCTACGCCATTCTGATCATCATCGAATATGTGCGTAATTTCCTCCCGCTCATGCCAGGCAGCCGCTCATGCTTGCAAAACAGAACATGCTCCTCTTAGCGAAGCGCATGGATCCCCACCGCAGGAATGCCGAATCTGAGTCTGTCGAGGGTGGCGGTAGCGAGCGAGCGGACACGGCCTTGAAGCCGATGCAGCTGCACAGTCGGAATGGGAGCGGACTTGTCGCGGTGGGCGACTCGATCCCCGTTGCGCAGATGCCGTCGAGGCCATTGTACCTAGAGTACGACTAGAGATTCTTTTCGTGAAGGCGCTCTAATCTTCTAGTAAATTCCACGTAACGCTCTTCTCTTCAATCTGTATATGTATCTCCACCACCAGCATATTCCTTCAATGAACGAGATTACCCCTTTGATGTATTCGGCATTGGCCAGCTCTCTCCGAAAGAGCTCATAGGGTCTGCGGTTTGTGGAGCATCAGAATCTCGTGTCTAGAGCAGTGTTGTGGGCACACTGCCCTCCCCGCTACCACATCATACAGCTAACCCCTCGCGGGAGCTGGAACTATCGTCGCCAGCGGCGAGCGGCAGAAGCAAGAAGCCTGGTAGCTAACCCCGGGTATGCTGAGAGATCATCGCCCCTGTGACGGGTATGTGATACCCAGGCGGGGGGAGCGCGTCGCTGTCACTCTGACTGGACGAGAACATTGAGGAGTGCCGGTCCTGGTGTAGGGTAGCACATGGGAAAGCGCCGGGAGTCGGGGTCCCGAAGAACACCGGGAGAACCGGTTTGCTGGACCGGTGGCATTGTGCAGACAGAGGTCGTAGGAAGTTGGACGGTGGAGCTGGAACTGCCAAGAACAAGACACAGCATACAGGCATGGCGTCATTGCCAAGCAGGCCAGATTGGAATCAGCCTGACGCTGGAAAGTACTGGTATCCCAAATTGGCGCCGAGGCGATTACCGGTGCTGGATGCGCTGTCGCTCCTTATCATTCCTTCTTTCGGAATCGGTCCGCGCAATAGACGCCGGATGAAGTCGGCCCCGGAGGAACAGTGTCGGGACACGTTCCCCGTGCGGCCCTCATTCTGCCAATAAATCAATATTGGAGCAAAGTTCAAGAGAAGAGGGTTCGAGCGCCACGGTTCCTGGCCAATTTATTCATCAAAAGGGGGTCCAGCGCCTGCAATGCGCGGGAGAAGACATTCCAGCGAAGAAATCACGCGCGATTCCGGGGCTTTGCCAAACACCGACCGCCGACATTCCGCATTCCAATGTCGTGCGGCCGGCTTCTGGCGCCGCTCATTATTCGGCACCCTGGAGTACGCTCGCTCCGTTTGGCTCAGCTCATCTTTGGGAGGACGGGATTGGATGAGAGGAGGACGATGGATGGCTGTGCCTGTCATTGTGCAAATGGCCGGATGGAGGGCGCTCATCTGGAGATCTAGAAAGGAGGGGGAAGACGGCGGAGTTGGGCGATAAAGTTGGCGGGGTGCGCCACAAGGCAGAAAGTGGGCGGGCAGTGATGGGCTGATGATGGGCGATGGGACCTGGACGCCGGGCGAGCGAAGCGCCGACCACCCGCGGGCTCTTCTCCATAGACGCCGTCGTCTGACTGCTCTGCACCTTCTTGCCCCCTCTTCGGGAGAAGCACCAGCCAGGCCAGAGAGCATATATCTGCCGGTGGGCGCACTCACTTGACGTCCCTGCATACACTCCACTCCCCCCTCGCTGGCCAGCACTCCCGCCATGGCACCCCAGCACCACTACCCACTGCTCACCCCCGGGTCGGAGAAGACCGACCCGCTCGAGCGCACCCGCACCGAGAGCGACCCAGGCGATGCCCATCCACCTGCCCACCGCCCGGCCACGCTGCACAGATCTTCGAGCACGAGCGCCCTGCCCGCACCCTCCAAACATCATGCGCACCATGCCGAACACCTGGAGGGGCGCGGGTGGCAGTCACGCTTGCTTGACTGGATCGTCCATCTGCAAAAGCCGGAGCCGAACGAGCGGCAGTACGTAACCCTCTGTCTCTGTGCGAGGCGGGCCACTAATATCTCCACGCAGCGAGCGCGTCTGGCTGCACGACTACCAGCGGGCACCGGAGTGGCTCGAGCTCTTCTACGACCTCGTCATCGTCGCCGTTCTCTCCGTCTTCTCGGAAACGCACGAAGTCAGCAGTGGGCAGAGTGTCGCCGTGTACTTCTCGTACTTCATCATCATCTGGTGGGTATGGGCCTCGCAGACACTGTACGACGTGCACTTCCAGGCGAACGACTGGCTGCACCGGCTGTTCAAGGGCGCCCAGCTTGCCGCCTTCGCCTTCATTGGCGCCTGCGCGGCCCAGTTTGACCCGTGGAACGTCACTTGGACGTCGGAAGTGAGCCAGGAGGCAGCCATCGTCGATGCCAAGGCGAACAGCTTCAGGGGCGTAGCAATTGCGTACGCCGTCGGACGCGCGCTGCTTGTCTTCCAATACGCCTTCGGTGAGTCCTCCGAGTGAGGTGCACGCTGCATGCTGACAGAAAACAGTGTGCGTCCGACTGCTCATTCCGATCAAGAACCAGAACATGCGCGAGTACAAGGGCCACATCTCGCTCGCCCTCTTCCCTGCGATCGTATACGGCGCGTCTGGCGCGTGCGTCCCTTCTCCCTCCCCTCCTTTTCCTTCTATGCTAACAAGCCCCCAGACTCTGGATCACCGCCGCCCTCCTGACAAACTCGGAACCTGCCAAGCTCGCGCTCGCCTACTCGGGCATCTTCATCGAGTTCCTCTCCGTGCTCTTCCAGCCCCTCCTCCCGGGCTACATCAAGCCTCCCGCGGAGATGATCAGCGAGCGGTTCGGCGCTCTCACACTTATCATCCTGGGTGAGGGTATTATCGGCCTCATTAGGAGCTTCAGCTTCGTCATCAGCGGGTTCGGGTTCACCAACACGGCCTGTGAGCGCTTGACGTCTCTGAACGAGAGGAGACTAATTCATATATATGCAGACCTCCAGTGCTTCTGCGCGCTCATCATCGTCTTCGGTGCATGGCACTTCATGTTCCACGGGTTCTCCGCCGAGACCTTCCGGCTGAAGCGTCGCTCGGGTGCTCTTTGGCTGATCCTCCACCTTCCCCTGCACTTCTCGATCCTCCTACTCTTCGCCGGCATCCGCACGGCGACCGTCTATGGCAACATGGTCGACGCGATGACGGAAGTGCAGGGCCAGCTGACCCCGATCATCCACGCGATGCAGGCGGGCGACCTGAACCTCGCGACTGTGCAGAGCCAGAACGAGTGGATGACGATGCAGCTCGGCAAGCTGGACATGCCCACGCCCTGGGAGCAGGAGGTCATCCAGTGGCAGAAGGCGATCGGGAACCATACGGTGCCCGAGGTGGATCTGACCATCTCGAGCTATGGCTATATCGCCGAGATCTGGCTGGCGATCGCTGATGTGAGAGCTTACCCGCTGCCCTTTAGCGGAAGTGGACAGCGTGCTGATGACTCTTCTGTAGTCCTTCGAAGTCGAACTTTCCGACACGCTCGTGAACGAGACGCAAGCAATCCTGAACCTGAACGACACGTGGGTCGCGAGCGCCGCAGGCCGCATCGCGCTCGAGAATGCCGATTACAGCATGTACACACAGTTCATCGACGACTTTAGCATCGACATCGCGCAGGGCGTTCTGTTCTTCTTCCCCGCTGCTGTGCGTACTTTCCCTTCTATTTCGCACTTCTGCTGATTCAGATATTCTTTGGTACAGGGCGGCCTCCTCTCCCTCTGCGCGCTGCAGATCCTGCTCCGCGCAGCCCCACTTGGGATATGGATGTGGGCAGCCTGGCTTCTCCAGCTCTGCGGAGGCATCGTCCTCTGCCTCCTCGGCTTCCTGGGCGTTGGGAACCAGTTCCAGAACCCTGCGGACGAGGCGACGCTCTTGGTGTACAAGCTGCTGGATTTGAGCTGGCTGAGTGAGTCTTGCCCCTTACTCGCTCGTGTAGGCGATATGCTGATGCTCTGGATAGTGCCCATCGTGGCTATCTCATATGCAGCCCTGATTCTCATTGAATACGTACGCGCGCCTGTGAAGTTTCATCTCTGTGCGTAGCTGACCCTGTGCAGTGGTTCCTCCGATTCGCAAAGTGGACAGATCCCCGGTACCGCGCTGCCAAGAGCGCCCTTGGCAGCGCACCCCAGTCACGTGAGCTTTCTTCCTCTTGGAAGGTAGGTTTATATGCTGACACGTGCTTAAGCGAAAGAAGTCGAGGAGGGAAAGGCTGCATTCAAGGACATGCCCAGGCTGGAAATCACCGGCTCGCACACCCCGGAGGATTCCCGCTCACCCGAGGGTCCCCGCACCCCCGAGGAGGTCTAATTACGAGCGGCACACACGAAATTACACGATAACAACCTCAAAACTTACCATCGCATGCGATACCGCTCCCCCTCTGTACATCATTATCCACAAAGGCACGCCTGCGTTTCCTGTTCTCTCATTTTCTGTGATGAATCTTCTTTACTGCATCATTAGTCATTGACAATAACATTATGTGCATTTCATCCGCTTGCGGCATACGGCGATGAGTGGGGAATACTACGGTGATTATTGTTAATCTGTGTCACATGCATCTCGAGGTCAGAGTCCACGCAATTATCTGCATCTGAACCACCAGCTTCATTTCTTCGAGGTCGATTAGAGTCCCCAGCCAATCAGCCCACACCCTCCGATGGCCGCCGCACTCAGCCCCAGCGCGCCCGCAACGATCCAAACGGCGCTCCAGCCCTTGACGTCCTTGGTAAACTGCTCGCCTGCAAACGCTGACTTCGCGGGCCCGTCGGCATTGAACGCGGGAGCGATCTTGTCGGCCACGGCGAGGTTGGAAGTTGACAGCGCGTGATTGAGGTACCTGTTCAGGGGGTAGGCGAGGAAGGGGATGGGGAGGAGGAGCAGAGGCGGGAGGAGGAGCGTGAGCGGGGTCACTTGGCGGAGCTGTGCTTTCGTCAGCGTATATGCTCAAGGAAGCTTGAAAAGGAGGAGAAGCGCACCCGATCGCTAACGACATTCATGGCCACCCCACCGCCCACACCGTGCGTCTTTCCCACATTGAGCACTACCTCGCCTGGCCTGACCCACGCGGCCAAGCAGAACAGCAATCCACTGGCGCCCGCGATGGGAAGCGCGGTGCGCAGGAGGGCTTTGTGCGCGTTGGAGAACTGCTCAACGCGCGAGGAGTGGGGGATGAGCGAGGGGGTTAGTACGGGCGTCGAGATGAGGGGCGAGCAGAGCGTGAGACCGGTGAAGATGCCTGCGGCTTCGGAACAGTTAGCAGACGCGTATATGCAGGGGAGCAGGGGAGAGGCGACGTACTGATCGTCCCCGACACGCGGGCGAAATGGTACAGGTTCTCCTGGGTCGAGTAGTTGGACATGCTGGGCTGAGTTGACAAGGTCGTTGAGAGCAACAGAAGATGCAGAACCTTGCGTGGCTGAGGATCACATATTGGCTTTTGATGAGGGGCGATTCGAGGGAATGGCATGACGTAGTGCGCGGGTCATAAAATGTCACGTGCACTGCAGGGATTTGAAAAACGGTTTTACCGAGCCGCACTTCCGCGCAGCGAGGATGCCGAAATGTTCCTCCTTCTGCTCTCAGAGGCTAGAATAAATAATCATTAAGGGAGGAGATATAAATACAGAAGGAGCGGATGTCTTCATGTGGAAGGACTGGAGAACAATTACACAGCTCGCGCATGCATGAAGGTCTCCTCCCCGACCTCGTCACTAGCACCATCCTCGTTTCCCTCGAGGAGCCGTGGACTATGGGCTCTGGGACCCTCTGCCCAGAAGCGCTCTTCATCCTGGTCAGACGACTCTCGGTCATGCGCCTTGTCTGCATCCTTCGTCGACCCGATCCTCTCAAGCGGCAAACCGTCTCCGGCACGTCCCTCTGTCGCCGTCGGCGAATATGACTCCTCAGTCGCAACCTTCCCCAGGCCTCTTTCTTCTGCCCAACGAGCGATCGACATGAAGATAGCGTCAGCCAGCACGAGCGCCGCATATGTTATAGCAGCCGTCGGTACTGTCCCACCAGTCAGCTTCACGCACGAAGTAGCAAAGCTCTCATGACGTACGCAACCAATTCGCGCGGAGCAGCCGGTACACGGCATTAAGGTCCGGGAAGCTGTTGTCCTGCTCGGTGAAGTTGATTTGGATGCCACCGAGGTCGAGCAGGCCGAGCAGGCCAAGGCCGATGCTCACGGCGAGCTTTGTGCCCCAGGCGGTCCAGGGCCAGAGTCTGCTTGGCGGGGCTCGGAGGACATTCAGCACGCAAACGAGGAACAGGAACCCTCCCTGTGCTGGTCGTCAGCCGCCGATGGGGCAGAGCATGGAATGGTCGCACCGTGGCCGGCAAGAAGAACACCGTCCCCTGCAGGATTTCCGTGTCCATCTCTGAGCTGAATTCCCTCACCGCGTCTCCCACAGTGTCCTGGACGAAGTCGAGGTACTGCTCCAGAACCGTCTCGTTATCCGTCGAAACCCACGATGCATTGAACTGCGTGACGCGCATCGCAGTGTCGTACAGCTCCTGGGTGATGCCCAGTTGATACTCCACCGCGACGTACATCAACGCGTTGACTTCGTACTGGAGCAGGTTGATGAATGGGTTGACGGTCGTGTTCTGCGGGAACTGCTGGACGGTATTCTCGAAGTAGGCCACCTCGTCTGGGAAGGATGGGACGAGCTCGAGGTTGCCGAATTGGAGAGTGAGATCTTGCATAGGCACCTGGGAGAGGTCGAACGTCCCGT
This sequence comes from Calocera viscosa TUFC12733, assembly GCA_001630345.1. Classification (NCBI taxonomy): domain Eukaryota; kingdom Fungi; phylum Basidiomycota; class Dacrymycetes; order Dacrymycetales; family Dacrymycetaceae; genus Calocera; species Calocera viscosa. The sequence continues at coordinate 80,244 of KV417309.1, forward strand.
TTCGGCTCAGGACGTCCACGCCTTGTTGTTGCAGCGTGTCGAATGCCCCAGTCACGCTGACAAATGCCACGCCGAGGTTGTCATACTGGACTGCATTGTTCATCCCAGCCAAGAGTAACAGAAGCACGAAGTGTAGGGGTAGGTGGAGGATCAGCCATAGGATGCCACGTTTTCGCCCCATCCGGATCTCGGCGTTGAAGCCGTGGAACAAGAAGTGCCAGGCACACCAGACGATGACAAGAACGCAGACGGCTTGGCCGTCTACAGTACATGGTTTAGGTCTCGCTTCGTCACTAGAAGAGGTGCAACAACTCACAGACATTATTACCGACACCAAACCCCTTCACGGCATTGCCCAAGTTCCGTATGATACCGATAATCCCCTCGCCCAGGATGACCAACGTCAGCTCGCCATAACGTTGGCTGACGAGTGCCACAGGCGTCTTGATGTACCCGCGGAAGAAGGGCAGGATGAGCACGGCGAGCATCTCAAGCCCGAGGGGCAGGTAGAGGAGGACGATCTTGGCCGCCGTGTTCGAGTTCAGAAACGCGGCGATAAAGTTAAGCGCGAAGGAGAGGAAGCATGTCGCAGCTGGGATGGCTAGCGTTACCCAACGCCCGTGTCGGCGTGTCGCGTACGCAACTGTAGCAACGTCAGGCCCTGTCCACTGTGCCTGGAGACGGATACACACCGTACAGGTACTGGATTCCACAGAGGAGCCGGCTGAGCCCGTACGCAGCCGCGACACCCTTGAACGCGGTCGCTCCTTGCTGCATCGCACCAGCAACTGTTGGATCGGAAAGCAGGTCATCGCTCGGCGGGAGAACATTCTCCGGGTCGAACGCCTGGCTCGTGATGCCCACGAAGGCAAAGGCGGCGAGCTGGAGGAACTTGAAGAGCCGGTGGATCCAGTCGTTCGCCTGGAAGCGCACGTCGTACAGCGTTTGGGACGCCCACACCCACCATATCAGCACGATGTACGAGAAGTACGTCAGGATCGACTCTGGGGACGAGACCTCGTTGCTCGCGCTGAAGACAGTGAGAATCGCGACCTGCCCTTGACGGTGAATGCCGCGCCGTGAGCAGAGGAGGAACGCAGTGTACTATCACCAAGTCGTACAACAAATTCAGCCATTCGGTCCCACGCTGCTCTTCCCTCAGCCATTCTTCCTCGTCCTCCTTTCCTTCCGTCTCTATTGGCCCGGGGTATATGACCAGCGGTATGGACGAAGGTTTCGGCCCAGGCTTTTCGAGCTTCTGTGTTTCCCTGTATCACCCGTCAATCAAACGAGATAGTAGAAAGATGAAGCAGGCGCACCGACTGATATTACTGGTCCGAGTTACTTGTTTCTCCATTGCTGGTGTGAAAAAGAGCAAGACCGCGTTCTAACCTCCTTTCTCGAATGGTAGTTGTCAACGTCGTGAGATATGAGTGTGTGAGAGGCGGCAGCTCCGCCGTCTCACTCCCATCATATCTCTGCCTGCAACATCCCCGCCTCATGGCTGTTTGGGCGATTCGAGGTGCTCTTCTCTCCGTGATAGTCGGGTGGAGTTGACAGTATCAGAAGGGCGGCAGCATGGAGCGCCGTGATGCCGTCTGCAATCTCGGCAGCGAGCACCGCCGTGCATCAGGAATAGCTGTAAGCCGTTGCCAGACGCGTTAGGAAAAGATGACGACGCTCAGAGGAAGCTCGGGCATTCCGAACCAGAAGCCCGATGGGCGATGCGGTAATCGATGCCAAGGACGGCATCGCATCACGTGCATGCGATGGAAACTGACTTCTCAGAGCGCGTCGAACAAGGGTCCCAACGCGTCGTACATGAATGGTCGTGTCGCGCTCCCACATCTAATCTCGCCAATTGCTTGGCGCACTTGTTGTCGTCGTTCCTTGCATAATGGCCTCGGCGAGCTCCACACCATCGAAGCGATACCCGAAGCGCGGACAAGACCTAGTGGTCCGCGTCCGCGCACACGAAGTCGTCGCGTACAGCGACACGCTCGAGTCGCCTCTGTCTACCAAGACCCTCGAGCCCGCAGACGACCTACCCAACTTGGCGGACACGGAAGGCAACGAGCGAGGCACAGTGCAGTACTTTGCACGCTTTCGAAGGAGTAGGCCGGATGCTGTTGTGGGGAAGGGGAAGGCTAAGCGGGTGGTGCAACAGGAAGACGAGGTGTTCAGCCTCGGGGACACCGTGTTCATAGAGGCCGAGGGCAGCAGGCTAAAGCACCATATTGGCGTGCTGACGCAGATATGGAGTGCTCATGTGGAGGGTGAGGATGCTGAGGAGGACGAGGAGGACGAGGAGGAGCAGAGGGAGCAGAGGAAGTATGCGCGCGTGCATTGGTTCTTCCGCCAGGACCAGCTGCCGACGGTCAAGGAGCGCCGTCCGGCCGAATGGGTACGTCTCCTCTTGTGATATGAGCTGATGTCTATGTCACTGACGGTTTTTTCAGAACGAGATCTTCTACAGCCGCACATCGCAATGTACCGCGCTCCCACTATCGACGCTCATTGGTCGCTGTAGCGTCTTCTCAACCCGCACGCAGTCCGAGCAGAAATGGGATGACGAATTCGTATGCTACAATGCATACGACATGAAGGGCATGAAGGACAAGAAGAACTATACGCGTATCGATTGGGACGAAGTAAGGAAGCGGGGAGTGGAAGAGGGCGTGTGGGAGGTGCAGCGTCAGCGAGAGCAGGAGAAGGAGAAGAGGAAGCGGAAACGCAGAGAGGTAGAAGAAGAGGACTCGGGTGGCGAACGGAGCGGAGAGGAGTATGCGCCCAGCGGCGAGTCTGCAGACGAGGGCGACGGCTCTGCAGGCGAGGAGGCAGAGGAAGAGAAGGAGGCTTCCGGCGCCGAGTCTGACGCATCGCGCCCGCCACGCAAAGCACGCAAGTCCAGCGCCGGCTCCTCCCCTACTAAAACGCCTCGCAAACGCGGACGACCACCAAAGACGACTCCGACATCCAAACGTCGCCTTCAAAGCAAGCCCTCGCGCAGCTCGCTCAGGTCGCCTACTAAACCCCGTCGGCCTGTGCCGATGGCCTCAAACTCCAAGTGGGCCGCGTCCTTGCCTACAGATCCATACCTGAGGGCACTCGCGACGCTCCATGTGAGCGCTACGCCGGATGACTTGCCGTGTAGGGACGAGGAGTTTGAGAGAGTGCTGGGGAAGGTGGAAGGACTGTTGGAGGAGGGCGAGGGAGGGTGTATCTGTGAGCGTTTCGCGCTGTTGTTGTAAACGCGTGACTGAAAGGCAACAGACGTCTCGGGTGTGCCGGGCACGGGCAAGACTGCTACGGTGCACGCTGTTGTCCGTACCCTTCATGCCCGCGCACAGGCATCGGTACGTAATCATCGTTCCTGCTTTCGTTAACGTTCTCATCACTCTTCTAGGAAATCCCACCCTTCACCTTCCTCGAAGTGAACGGGCTCAAGCTCACAGATGCAAGAGAGGCGTACGCAGAGCTCTGGCGCGTCGTCTCGGGGGACGATATGGACAAGCGGGTCTCTCCTGGAGAGGCGCTGAGGAGACTGGTTGCTTACTTCGAGAGGAGCGGGAGAAGAGGGCCCGAGGCGGGTTGTTTGTTCGTGTTCTCTGTTCTCATAACAGGATTCAATGGGCTGACGCAACGAACAGCGTGGTGCTCATGGACGAGCTCGATCAGCTCATCACGACAAAGCAAGACGTGGTATACAATTTCTTCAACTGGCCGACACTCCCCGGCAGCCGGCTAGTCGTTATCGCAGTAGCGAACACGATGGATCTTCCGGAGCGCGTCATGGCTGGTAAAGTCCGCAGTCGTCTCGGCATGGAGCGAATCAACTTTGCCCCCTACACGCGCGACCAGTTGAAGGAGATCGTCAACTCCCGCTTACGCGGCGGCAACGTTCCTCCGGAGAAGATCATGCACGCGGACGCGATCCAGATCGCGGCAATGCGTGTTGCGGGCGTCTCTGGTGACGCACGGCGAATCCTGGACATCTCCCGGCGTGCCGTCGAGCTCGCGCGCCAGGCGGACGGCACCTTCCGCACCGTGCTCATCAACGACGTCAACTCGGTCATGAAGCAGATGCAGAACTCGCCCGCTGCGGCGTATCTGAGAGAGTGCTCGTACATGGAGAAGGTCATGCTCGTCGCCGTTGTCAAGGTCATCCGGCGGGAGGGCGTGCCGGAGGTCAAATGGGGAGACGTCACCTACCAGCACCTAGGGCTATTCGCCACGCTGGGCGACGTGAACCTTCCGCCCACGAAGCCGACGCTCCCGGAGCTGAAGATGGTCCTAGGCAGCTTGATGGCGGCCAAGGTGCTGCTGTTTGAGGAGGGGGTGCTGGCGGCGCGAAAGGCTGAAACGGAGCGGAAGGTCCAGCTCGGCCTAGAGAGCGGGGAGATCGAGCGGGTCCTGGGTGATTGGGGCGGGCAGTCATGGAAGAACCTCTTGGGCGTCAATTAGCTGCATTGTATGACCAGCGCATTGAATATCAGTTCTTGATCATCATGAGAGCCACAGTGGCTGGTGGAGAAGGGGACAATACGGGGCAAATGCCTCCGCTGTCGTAATCACGCCCACGTTCGGCGTTCGCGTCGGACCTTGCGTCCGCCTGCTCGCCACCAGCCCGAGCCTGAGCGCCCTCCTCGTCATCCTGACCGTCACTCTCATCCATCCCATCACCCCCTCAGCACTCGCGATGGCGCTGCTGCTGCTCCGGCACCGCGCCATTCCATTCCGCGCGCTGTCAACAACAGTGCACCGCCGGCACCCGCGGCTGCTCAGAACACGCGCCTTCGAGTATGCGACGAATGACAGCAATCAACCTGGAGGAGGCGGCGGTGGGGGCCCAGGGGGGCCAGGAGGCGCAGGGTTCGAGTTTGATGTGCGCGCCGGAGCGGAGGGGGAGGCATGGCCTGGGTTTGCGTTGAGGAGCCCAAAACAAGTGAGCGGGATGACTCGACGGGCTCATGCGCCACGCTGACACGCATGCAGCTCGTTCAGTTCCTCGATTCGTATGTGATCGGTCAAGAGACAGCTAAGAAGATTCTTGCCGTTGCGTACGTTCATACTCTCTTTAATCTAAATTGCGATTATCTGATGCATGCGATGCAGTGTCTTCAACCATTATAACCGTGTCCGGGCCAACCTGTCCGCCTTCGACGCGGAGTCGGAAGAAGCGTTCTTCAATGCAGAGGAGGCGGCTCCAGCGAATCCCACACCCTTCTCAAGTCCCCTGCTTTACCCGCAGATGCAGGCACGACGCGCATATATCCAGCAGAGGGTGCCGCAACCCACGTTCGAGAAGTCCAATGTGCTCATCATGTGCGTGAGAGCTTTGCACTGGCGGGATACAGTAATGCTCATTCAGATGCAGTGGACCAACGGGCACGGGGAAGACGCTATTGGCACGCACATTGGCACGAGTTCTGGATGTGCCGTTCGCGATGAGTGATGCAACTACGTTCACTCAGGTGTGTTCACATCTTCTCCCGAGCTGCTTGAATTCGCTGACGGTACCTGTAGGCTGGCTGTTAGTACAGCCCTGCCAGGAGTCTGGATTTTATTGACACCGCACGCTTTAGATGTCGGCGAGGATGTCGAGTCTTGCATTCAGAGATTGGTACATGTTTCCAAATCCATCAAGACGCATCGTCTGATTCGTTTCCCATAGCTTCAAGCTGCCAATTGGGATGTGAATCGTGCTCGGTACGCTATTATGATATATGAGCCTCGCGCATCAATTGATGTTGAGATTCAGAGTTGGTATTGTATGCATAGACGAGTGTGACAAGATTGCCCGCCGGCAATCAGACGGGAACAGCAAGGACGTCAGTGGAGAGGGCGTGCAGCAAGGTGAGGAAACGTCATCTTCGCCACTCGTTCATGGATTCACGTCATCGTTCAGCTCTGCTTCGGATGCTGGAAGGCTCGCTAGTAACCGTATCTGGCGGTAGCGCGGCCCCGCCGCCACCACCCGCTGCCGGGGCGCCGTCAGATCTTGCTCCTGGAACGCCGGGCTTGGGCCGGGCGGGCCGAAGAACTCGGGAGGGGTTACCAGGGCATGGTATGTCCAAAGCAACGATTACAAACCACATTGAGCTGATCAAATGCATGTGTAGCTGGGAAGGCGGAGAGCTATCAAATCGACACCAGCAATATCCTCTTCATCCTCTCGGGTGCGTTTGTGGGTCTGGAAAAGGTGGTGCGGCAGAGGGTTTCAAAAGGGGTACGACTGATGACATCCAGCTTGTACGAGTACTGATGTATACATGCAGCAGTCCATTGGCTTCGATGCACCGTTGACGAAAGCGGTGGTAGAGGGCAACGACAATAAGATCAGCAAGGATGTGGTTGGCAAGGCCTTCCTCCCGTTCTTCACTACCAATGATGACGCCAAGGAGTTTGATCTGATGGATCTGGTTGAGTCTTATGGTACGTACCTCGCTCTGAACCCCTGTTCGGCCGCTCATCAGGAGTACAGATCTTGTCAAATACGGTTTCATACCAGAGTTCATCTCCCGTCTCCCTGTCACCGCAGTGCTGCACCACCTCCCGCCCCGCCTCCTACTGCGTGTTCTGACCGAAGTCCGCAACTCGCTCGTCTCGCAATACGCCGCGTTGTTCTCGTACTCCGGCGCCGAGATGCGTTTCACGAGTGAAGCCCTTTGGGAGGTGGCGTTGGCTGCTGAGAAGAAGGGAACTGGAGCGAGGGGATTGAGGGGTATCATGGAAAATGTGCTTCTGGAGGCTATGTATGAAGTCCCGGGCTCGGTAAGTCAGTATCCTCTCAACTTCCTTCTTGCCTAACCCGTTTGCAGAGCGTGCGCTACGTTCTCGTCACTTCAGCAGTGGTGCGGAATGAGAGGAAGGCATTCTACTGGAGCCGTGGCGAAGGCAATCTGTTCTGGAGTGCCCTCGCGGAAGAGGAGACGAAGTGGTCCGAAGGCAAGGGGAAGGAGTTCATTCAAGAGGACACAGTTCAGGCAGCCGAGCCCGTCGTCGAAGAGGTCGAGGAGGAAGCGAAGCCGCTCCGGGCCGCCGGCGGGTCGAATATCCCGTGAATGAGAAGTGCGGATATGTATCATATCTCATGACTGCATGGAGTGTATCATCACATGTTGTACAATACTCACAATGACATTCGGTAGACCTTTACTTTCATCTGTAAACCTAAGACCACCGAGACGACTCATGCAGCCGCTGGCCCGAGGGCGTACTTCCACAAGAACTCCACCATTTTGCTCTGCATCTCAGGTGTGCCAGGGAAGTGGCCGGTTCCGGGTTGCACGTAGACCTCCTTTACGCCAGACGGCCCCACCTCGAGCTCATCAATATACGACGCGCCCACAGAATGCGGCACAAGCTTGTCCTCTGCACCGGCCAAGACCAAGATCTTCTTCCCCACGTACGGATTTCCAGGCTCGTTGAGCTTGTTGGGCTTCGAGGCCGGGTCGAGCCTCTGCATCAGGGCCACCATCGAGTTGGGCACGAACGGCGGCGCGAAGGGTACACCCCGCTCCGCCGCACGGCTCTGGTACATGTTGGCGTTCTTGGGTGAGCCGATGATTGGGATGGCCATGGTAATGCGCGGTTCTGGACGAACGGCTTAGTGCTGCAAGTGGCAGAGGAGACTCGGAGAACCAACCATTCGCCAGCGCGATCCACGTTGCGTTTCCACCCAGCGACACACCGGATGCGATCCACAAATCGATCGTCCGCTCGTCATTCCGGTACAAGTAAGGCGGGAGGAAATCGACGAGGAAGGAATAGTCCCTGCCTGTGCCTGTGAAGATGCCGTACGTGTCAATCCTGACGAACGCCATTAGACGCCAACTCAAGAAGAACTCCACGATGCGCACACATGGGTATCGTTCCCGGTATCAAACTTGCCTTCCTCTCCACCGAATGAGAAGTTGTTTTTCGCATTGACGGTACGATGTCCATGATTGCGATGGTCCTTACAAACAGGTTAGTTTTCGGTAAACTCAAAGAAGCATCCCCTCCACGCACGAAAGCAACGATCACCAAGTCCCTTGACGGCTTGTCCACCTTCCTCTGTTCATTGAAGTATTCAAAATTGCTATTGATGATGCTGAGCATATACTCGTCGTCATGCTTCCCAGTCCGGCCATGAGTCAAGATCATCACGGCGACGGGCAGGTTGGCGATATCATCGCCGAGCACCGCGTTCTTATACACGGTAACCTGCAGACCAGCAACATTCAGACTCGAGGTGGTATAGTTGACCGACATCGCGGTAGAGTAAATGGAAATCATGTAGACGGGGTGAGCCAGATATAAGGGAACCAGGGCTGATATCGTGTGGCTCACATCCGTACTTTGTCCGGCCGGGTGCTCACAATGACTCCCAACCATCATCAGGGCTTAGCTACCCGGTGCTGCGCTGATTATGGCGCGGTAGCCGCCGTCTAGTGATGCGATGTTCCCTTTCAGTTGGCTGAATAGAACGGGAACCGTGACTCCTCTCGACCGGCCAGTCGTGGTTACCATGAATGGTGACTTCGTCAGACCTGTTTGTCATCAATACGACTCCGCCGAGCTTCATTCAACTGGAGACGCACTGCCCGGCGCCAAGGATCATATGAGAACATTGCTACAGTATACAACACACTGAGGGACAGTTTGACTAGGAATGGTAGAGCGTTTTCGCTTACAAATGGCAGCAACAATGGTATGGTCACGCGTCCCCCGGTCCGAGGGCGTACTTCCACACGAATTGCGCCAACTTGTCCCTCATCTCCGGCGTGGTCGTATGTCCAGTACCCGGCTGAATGAAGACTTCCTTCACCCCGAACGGGCCGACCTCCAGCTGGTCGATGTATGCCGCCCCAGCCGAGGGCGGCACCGACTTGTCCTCCGCGCCGGACAATATGAGGATCTTCTTCCCCACGTACGGGTTGGCGGGCGCGTCGAGCGTGTTCGGCTGCTGGGCAGGATCGAGCCGCTCCATGAGTGCGAGCAAGGAGTTCGGTATGTACGGAGGGGCGAAGGGTATGTTCCTGTCCACGGTGCGCAGCTGGAACAGCTTGATGTAGTTGGGAGAACCGATGATGGGGATGCCGATGGTGATGCGCGGTTCTGCGTATTGGAGAAGTGTTAGCATGCATGTCGTAGAGGGTACAATGGAGCCGAGAAGGACGGACCATGCGCCAACGCGACCCACGTCGCGTGTCCTCCCAGCGACACGCCAGCCGAAATCCAGAGGTCGATCGTGCGCTCATCATTCGGATAAAGATAAGGGGGCAAGAAGTCGATCAGGAAGGAGATGTCCCTCGCAGTTCCTGTGAACATGCCGTACAGATCTATTCTATGGGACAAGGTGAGTCACGAGAGGACTAGATGGGGCACGCGGCACGTACGCATGGGTATCGTTCCCGCCTTCTTCGCCCCACCCAAGGTTATTCTCTGCGTTGACGGTCCGATGACCATGATTGCGGTGATCCTAATGAAGGCTATCAGTCCTCTGTCCGGCAAGGGAGTTCTTCCACGTACGAATGAGATGATGACCAGATCGCGGGTCGGCTTTGCTACCTTCCGTTGCTCATTGATGTACTCGAATGTGCGCTCCGCGATCTTGAGCATCGATTCGTCATCGTGCTTCCCCGTTCGTCCGTGCGTGAGAAGGATTACGGCCACCGGCAGATGGGCGATATCATCTCCCAGCGTGGAGTTCTTGTACACGCTGACCTGCAGCCCGGCGACGTTGAGCTTGGACGTGGTGTAATTAACCGCCATTGTCGAGGTCAACAGGAGTACACAGGTGGAAGGGTGCAGCCAGCAGCGTTGGGATCATGGCTCATTGCGTGACGGCTTCCGTCCCGGTTCCCGACCGTTGGAGGTGGACGCGATGGTGACAGTCCATTCCTTCAATGTCATCATCATCTCTGCTTAGCTAAGCACGGTCGGGCCTTGGTTCCGAGACAACAGTCGTCTACTTGTGTCCCTCGGGCCATCATTCTCGTCTGTCTGACCATGGACGATCTGTTGCTTGCAATTATTCACCACTTGCAGTATATCTCGACTTTGACAAGGCGTGCAAGGAGAAAGTAGACTGCTGTTAGGCGAGGAGGTATACAGTAGGGCTTCAAGGGCAAATCTCCAGGAGTGGACAATGCGCTTTCATACGGGAACGGGATTGGCGGCTAAGGATAGTTATAGGGAACGTCGCGGAAAACAGCACAGTCCATTTCAACCAAACCTCTGACCAAGACTTGGGAGTAACACATGGGAGGACTGGGAGTGACGTTGAACACTAAGCGGATCGATCCCTCAAACGATGCCCATTGACCTGACCGACTATATCCGGAAGAACTGCTGAATGATGCAGCACAATCGAGTTCCAGGTCACCGTTGAGGAGAAGTTGAGCACAGCACACTGGTGTGATGGTACTGAACGTAAAGGCGTCAGCAGCGATGGGGCCCGACCAAGCACAGAGTCTTCCGACCAATTACCGCCATTGTTGTACAGAGAGGTGATAGCGGCCAGCCCTTGAATATCGGACAATGTTGCACCAACATCGTTGAGAAGCGGGAGTAATGTGGCCTGGAGCCCCGAATCATCAGCCGGATTACCGAAGTGATCGCAGCACAAAACTGCGATTCAAACATCATTATATCAACCCTTCCCAGCATGACGTTGGCACGCAGGAGACGGAGTGTTATCCGCAAGGCCCTTGCAGCAAGAGTCCAGGGCGCCTTGCCGTTGAACCACAGCAGCCACAGACGTAGTCATCAACGCCATCATCAACGCGAGAGCAGAGAGAGACCGTATCACAAGGGTCCGAACAGTGGATGTGACGATCTCGGCAGTTGCTCAGTCCTTGTACTCGCTTCAAGCTGATATATACCGAGCATGATGCAGTAGAAGGCTTCTCTGCTCACATCCGATTACCAAGGCACCCGCATGACATCGTGCGCTGGATTATGAGATAGACCGTTGGAGTTAGCCATTCGAGCCCGAAAACGCCATCGTGGGAACGTGACTGCAGAATCTTGTCAATGAAAGCTGCCAAGTCTTCGGGTAGTTTGATCCAGCACAGACGCCTCGGCCAAGCGATCTATCGGAGCATGAACGAGGGTCCTTCGACCAGCATCTTCGGAGCCGAGCTTAGTTGACAGTTCAGCCATCAGGAGTTGCTGCATATCAGATTCTTCAACGAGAGACCGGCCGCCGAACGACAGGCAAGTTTGTCAATAGAGTGCATTGACGATCAAAATTGCAAGAATGAAATACAGCACCAGTGACGTCTCGCTTCTCACGCTACCCCATCTCTGCCGGAGGCTGCTTGCCTTCACTCCAGCAGCCTACTTCCCACCCTTCCGCTTCGCCTTCCCACCAGCTGCATTCATCGCAGCATCCCCATTCATTCCCGCCCCGTCTCCCCCGCTTGTCGGACTCGGTGCCAGCGCCATACTCGCTAGCTGTTGTGTCGCTTCGTCGACCCCGCTCGCTTGCGTGCGCGCATGTCGTGCCAAAACCTTCAGCGCGTGTTCTCGCGCTACCGCCTTGACCTGTGAGATATGGCCATGAGTTACAACAGTTCGTCAATCAACAAACCAGACGATTCACCTGATCCAACTCCTTCTGCGTCAGCTCGCCCCTCCGCGCCATTGATACATACGAATGCATCTTTCGTATCATACACAGCGCGACGTAGTCGCTTGTGTATGCGTACGGCCGGTAGTGATTAGACTCGACGTGCGCTTCCTCGAGGTCTTTCCATCCCGGCGGCGGGCGAATCGCGTGTTGTATGAGATCGGCAAGTATCTGGATGTCACTCGGTGTGTATTGCGAGAGACTAGTCGACGCGAGCTGTTCGGGTGTCGGCGACCAGTATGGTTGTGGGTGACCATAAGGTGGGAATGGCAGGGCGAGTGCCGAGGACTTTCCTTTCCCCTTCATGTCGCTCTTCGTCACAGCGCCCGGTGCTGCTGCAAGTGCAGCATCGGTCGCTTGCATCTTCGCTCGATACGCAAGCTCCATGTCCTTGAACTACATGCGAGTCAGGATACGAATGTCGCGTGACGAAAGTCGACGCACCTTCTGATACTGGTCCTCCTGCAGCTGTCCTCTCTTCCGACTCTCCTCGAAATCTGGCATCCTCTCCACGATATGTTTCCCCAATATATCCAGCTTGGCCAACGCAATGTCTCGCTGGGTCAAGTACACAAGGTCCTTGCTCTCTCCAATGCACGACGGGATGTATGCGGCGGTCTTGATGTACTCGTCGAGGAACGTCCAATGAAGCGGTGGTGCCCCAGGATGCTCTGCCGAACTGGCGTGTTTCTGTGCGACATGATTTGACGATGGCGTAGCATTAGAATTTGACGGTATGGACGTAGGGAGAGGTGGTGCCTGATCAGTCGGCGATGCCGTCGAAGGTGAAGTTGCGGATGTGACGGTCGATTTGCGCTTGTTAGTCTTGCTCTTGGCCATGATCGTATGTCGAGTACGTATTCGATATGGCTAACAGGATGCGAGTTGGCGTGATATATGCGATTTGGGTGATTGAGTGTGGCCACTATTTGCACGTCGACTAGGCTCCTTTTACCTTTGCCGTCGTACCCTACAAGGCGGAAGAATTCGTCGACTCGCATAGCCACCATCGGGGTCCAATCTTACGGCAAGCGAACTTTGCACACGGAGTCTTTGATGATACTGGCGCGCTCACGGAGAAATGGTCTTACGAGCATACGTCTGGCTTGACTCACACCTCGCTAGGACATGCGGACTCTACTGCTCGCCATGGGCTGGCCTCGGCTCCCAAGACTCGTACTCGACCACCCAATCGTTCCCGGGGACCCTCTCGGCTTCACTGTCCTCGCGGAGCTCGCTATCGACGTTGCTTGGCTGCTGATCCTGCTCCTGCTGCTGATCCTGCTGATCCTGCTCCTGCTGATCCTGCTCTCTCATCACTTCCCAAGCCGGATGTGTGCTCAGCGCGTCGTTGACGGTGTGTCGTACTCGATAGTGGCCGATCCTGGGCGCGTATCGATGGTCAAGCATGCGTGGGATGATTCCCACCTCAGGAGGCAGTGGCCAGTTCTCCGTCACTGCCGCAAATATCAGCAACCATTACGGACCGACGAGAGGCAATATCGCAGGCACCAATTGGCAGCAGTATCTCTTGAACAGCATACCGCTCCTCCCTCTCTGCCGGGGTCTCCACCGGCTCCCAGCGATGGCGGCGTGATGGCGCCTGGTTTCGGGCCGTGGTGTCTTCTGGATGTCAGCTCGCGTTATATCTGGGCTGCACACACGTACGCACCTGAGCCAACCGGTGGAGCAATGCTATACAACTCGTCCTGCGAAACAATGTCGTCCAACTCGTCCAACGGAATCTCAAGCACGGTGACCTGGCCGGCTGGCCAGGTCCCACCGACCGTCGAGGTGCCGCTGCGGTGCCCGGCGTGGATGTCGGGCTCCGATGAGCCCGGCGGCATGACAAGCGCGGCGCTGTTCAACACCGCCCGTTGGCGGAGAGACATGCGGGTGCGCGCCGGCGGAAGGACCATGGACGCTCGCGTGCGGCGAGTGTTGGTCGCCGGTGGTGCCAAGGAGCGCGGCGCGGACATGTTGGTGCTGCTGAGTGTCGCCTGATGATGCAGCGAGGTTTTCGGAGCGCGCGACAGACAGAGCGGAGAGGGCGCGAGAGCGAGAGAGCGAGGGAGGGGAGCGAGCGATTTCCGGAGCGAGCGACAGACAGGGAAGGGAGCGCAAGCGAAGGAGAGAGGGAGAGGGAGATAGGGAGGGAGAGGGAGAGGGAGAGGTGAGCGGTTGGACACCCGGTGCAGACCCCCATCGTTCGAAGACGTGGGTGGCAAGAGCTGCACGTGTTGCTCTTCGAAGCTTCCGTGATGTGGGTGGCCGCTCCTCTTGCACCTCGTAACCTCATTAACACCGGCGACAGCCAGCAAATCCGGTGGGCCTAGAATATTCGCTGGAAATGCGGGCTTTACAACCGATGATCAAGCTTTCCCGGTTGAAGCACTGCATGCTCGTTATCGACGCACGCCAATACATGTACTTACCATAGTCATAGGATATTTGGACAGTATCATCGCTCCTTTTGTTAATAATTTAAATTGATCTATGCACGCGACAACAACAATATTCGGACTGCCGTTTACGCATAGGCTGCTATGGTACCTAATTGGGCTAAAGCTTACCGCAATTGGCCTGTTTACGGACGAGAGGGCCTATCCTCACCTGGGTCCAGAACTACGCGCCTCGCCCGCATCCCGCGTCTTCTTCTCAGTCTTCTCATGTTCAGGGACGCGGCAGACCTCGGCATTTTCTATCTTCCTTCCCATGCTCGGCAAAGAAGACACAGCGCCTCCTGAGCATTTCCCGATAGCCTATCCAAGCCCATCGATTTGATTGCGGTGCAGTTTTCACGTTGCCCATCGTCTATGCTAGTCAGGTGGCTGCACTCGGAACATGGATATTTATGCACCCCGTTTATCAAAAGGCTGGCATAATTCCGGACTGAATGGAAGAGGGTTTTTTTGCGGGCGTGTTCACAGGGTCTCCGGCGTTTAAAGCTGGGTGGCCCGAGTTCATCAAACCGGCTGGAAGAGTGCTTCCAAGAAGAATGTACCGCAGCACATTCACAACCCTTGATTTGCCCCCGGTTCTATGTGGCAGTAGCCCATATATAAGGAGCTGGATTCACTGATCGTGTCGAACCCATCCTCTCATCTTCCCTCTCCCCATCCATTTACATTCTGTAAGTACTCCTCCGAGTCCGCAGGCAAGTGTACTTATGCTAAGGCCAAGACACGCAAAGCAAAGATCGAATGGATATCACAACAGAGATCAGCTTGAATACTCAGTGTGATAACCTCGTCACTGCAGTGAACCAGGGAACGGCAGTTTATGTCGATCTCTACAACAAGGCCACAAAGGACTCGGACCCTGTCGCGAAAGCTCATCTCCTCTTTATTGAGGAGATGCACGAACGCGCCAGCCTCAAGATTGACCGCTGGGAGGAAAAAGTGGGAACGGAGCTCATGAAAGAGCGCATGGTTGCGGTATGCAAACTCTTGATGCTCAATCTACGGACACATACTGATTGTTACATGGGACAGCTCAAAGCGGCATACTCGTACAGACACGAGATCATGATACAAGTCATGGGCATGCTTGAGATGAAGGGGCGCAAGGAAGCGATCCTGATTCGCATGGGACGTCTTGACGGCCCTGGGAGGAGCAACAGCGGCACAGGGGCGAGGAACGTGTAGTCTTCCACTTTCTCCCGAGTCCCACCTTCACTTCGCCGCTCTCGGGCCCACACCTTAGTGGCTGTGAAGGTGCCGGACTTCGCGCTGGGGATTCCCCGAAATCAATGTATTCTGTCGTACTACCACTGTTGTCTCCAATCCACTGTTCCGCCGACGTTCACTTCCCATGCGATTCATCTAGCAGATGTCTGCTTGACCAACTGCTCGCTCTTCTCGTCCCCCGACTCGACACCGTTGCTTCGTATCTCGACCCTGAAGTAACCACCCGCACGCGCGTCTACTTCAATCTGCCATGTCATTCCCCGCCGGCGGGGGACAGCCTGCCGCGCAAGGCGCTGGGCAAGAGCCAACTCAAGTGCGCAAGCAGACCGACACGTTCATAAATATCTTGGAAGCCGCCGCGAGCCGGGAGGCGACACTCGCCGCGGGCGGCGCGGCCGCCCTTGCCGTTGCGAACCGACCCGCCGCATCCGGACAGGATATTGACAAGCTCGCAAGCTTGCTAGTGAGGAAGATGCCTGAGTTTATTGTTTGGGGCCAGACAGGTATGATCGAAGTGTCGCAAGTCGAAAAGGCACGTTGCCTCTGCTAGTTGTCCCGCATACACGGACCGCTGACCGCTCGCGCAGTTGCAACATCTCGCCCGCACATTCGCACCAAGGCTTGTTCGGATAGCAGCAGAGAAACGTGCTCAGACCGTCCAGCAGTCTCCCGTAACACCAGTGGCACCATCCAGTGGCCAACCTCCGCAGAAGTTCGAGGGTACAAGAGTGCGTCGTCCGCTTCCCTGCTCCCCGTCCTCCCTCTGACCATCACCGCTGCAGTGGACGGCACTCGCCCCTTCGATCGTCTTTGCACCCCCCGCCAACCTCCCGCATCCTAACCAGGCGACTTCCATTCCCCCGCCATACACGCAGAACCCGCCCGCCTCGTTCAATTTGCACCTGCCGCAACAACGCCCCCCCTCGCCACCGCCACCCACAATAATCGGGGAGGGTGGCTCATCACCCAACACGATGGCATACAGGGCATACGAGAACATCTTCCCGAAATCCCCAGTGATTTCAGAGGAGGCGAAGATCGGGTGGGAGAGGGACGATGGGAGGGCGTACACGTGGCCGGCTTGGGTTGGCGGAGGGACGGAGCGCCCGACGATGACGCTGGGCTTGAGTGATGGGTTTGGCGGGAGCTCACTGTGTACGTCGATCCGTTTTCTTGTTGCTTGTGATCTATTGACCGACTATGTGTACAGCAACGCCGCCTTTCATTCTACCCACAAGCTCGTTCGGCGTTCCCGAACCACGCATCTTCGATCCCTCGCAACCTCTGCCACCCGCAGAGGAGACCGACACGCTCGGCCTCGTACTGAGCGGCGACTCGCGCACGATGACGCAAGTGCTTCGGTCATTACAGCCTGAACTGGAGCTGGATCCCAGTGCGGAGAGCGTACGTTCTTTGCATGCTGACTCGGCGAGATGACCGCTGATGCAGATCACAGTTCCTACTTGCGGCTGCGGACGAGTTCATCGAGTCCGTTGCGCAGTTTGCGGCGGATATGGCTCTCCATCGGGGCTCAGACACGCTCGAGCCGAAGGACCTGCAGCTGCATCTCGGTACGTCTCCTGCCGCCTCCTTTCTCATATAACTTACGCCACCGTAGAACGCAACTATAATGTTCGACTACCCAACTATGCATCGGATGAGACACGTCTCGCACTCACGCACGCTACACTGGGGCTCGCCCCTGCGAGTGGGACGAAGGCGAGCAAGGACGGGGGCATGGGCGCGAGTGGACGGGGAGTGCGCGCCGCGAGGCTGGCTGCTATTGGACGGTAGGGGCCGCTCGACGTGTGACGAAGACGGTCGATCACGTACGGCAATGGCAGCTGTGGTATGGATGAGTGGACCTGGTTGAGCTGAGATTTCGGCGTGTATGGCTGATAGTGTAACAGAGGAGACAATACGTGCAGAACACTGTAGGATTGTATGATTGAGGACAACGTGCATTGTAACTTAATAATCGCAAGTATGATCTACCATCTGATCTCAGTGTTCGTGTCGCTCTTTCAGCGCTCAGTTAACAGGGGGACACTCCCGATACTCGTGGAGTATCATCTATATGTCCCAGCAGCGGTGGGAGCGGGCAGCGAGGTGGGCATCTCAGAGCACGACGCGACGCGTAGACATCATGGTGCGACATTGAAACGTCCCGAGCAGTTGCAGGGGAGCGGCGGGGCACCGATAGGATCAGCATGCGGCATCGGTGTACTCCCGCTTATCGTAATGCGATCCTTGCGAATGTACCAACAGATCGTTACTCTGGAAAGAACGATCAAGACTTCCTTGGGCATATAGCTCCCCTCTTAAGGAACAAAGACGCCCTGCACTGCAGTGCCAATTTCACAGCTTAGCCAAGACCTGCCCCTTCCTCGCCTTTACGATCTCCTTTGCCTGATCCCTCAGCAGCCGACGCTAACACCCCGCACAATCAGCGTCTCGTCCTTTTCAGCAAGGCAAAAAGAACAGCACGCACCAGGATCTTCCCACTCGGGTTCTTCGGGATCGCATCCACGAACACGACCCCACCCTCGATCCACTTATACCTTACTTTATGGTCCCTCACCCATTTGGCGATGGAGGCTTTGACCTTCTCCTGCCCGTCGGTCCCCGCAGCAGCGACCGCACGCCCCTCGTCAGAGAGGACGACGAACGCGATCGGCACTTCGCCCCTCTGGTCGTCGGGGATGCCCACTACACCCGCGTCCTGCACGTAGGGGTGGACGACGAGGTGACCCTCTAGCTCTGCGGGGGCGACCTGGAACCCGTTCACTTTAAGGAATTCCTTCGCCCCAGTGTATCAGCATCCCTTGCAGCGCCAGGAAGAAGGAGAAGAGGCACCTTTAGCCGATCGAGGACATAGATATTCCCCTCGCTCGTGATGAGCGCCTCGTCCCCCGTGCGCACCCACCCGCCGGGGAGGAACGTCTCCTCCGTCGCCTTCCTGCTGTTGGGGTAGGAGAGCGCCATCTGCGGACCCTTGACCCACAGCTCGCCCGGCTCGTCGGGCCCGCACACAGTCCCGTCGGGCTTGACGATCCGCGCGATGGTGTGCGGGATGAGCATCCCCGCTGAGCCGTTGACGGATTCTTTCTGGAACTCGAACTGCGGTGGTCATCAATCTCAGTCAGATCAACTCGGGAGCAGCGGGCAGGCCCACCTGGCAAACAACAGTGCACGTCTCTGTCATTCCGTACCCCTGGCCGATCCGCGCCCGGGGCAGCAGGGCCTTGAACCGCTCTGTGATCTCCTTTGTCAGGGGCGCCGCGCCGACCATGACGAACCTGACGTGGGACAGGTCGTATTTCTTCACGAGGGGGTTCTGTGCATGCGCTGTCAGGCCTGCAATCAATATGCGGGAAGAAAACGTACGTTGACCATCATCACCACTACCGGGGGTACGATGCTGCGTTGCTGGTCAGATGCTACCGTATGCGGAGAGAGAGGGGGGACGCACTACAGATGGGTGATCCGGTACTTGACGATGCTCTCGATTATACCCTGGAAGTTGAACCGCGGTACGACGACGAGGCTCATTCCGCAGAAGAGGACTACGTGGAGCTGCGCGGTTTGCGGTCAAACACACTTCGCGGACATCAATGGGAGACGCACGTTCACCACCAGTCCGTAGATATGATACAGCGGGAGCACTGCCCATCGTCAGCCCTCTCCTCTCTCGCGTGCAGCGAGCGGCGCACCTCCAAGGGTGACATCCCCCGGGTTAGCGAACCTGTCTCTCCTCCCCAAGCCCGGCTCGTTCGTCCGGTTATGCGCCGAGACCTGAATGACATTAGCGATAAGGTTCCGGTGGGCGATCGCGATCGCCTTCGGGAGGCCGGTGGTGCCAGAGGAGAAGGAGAGGAAGGCGACTGTGTCTCCCACGCCGGGGCCGCGGGGCTCGGTGTAGTTCTTGGGAAGTGCCCAGCCCTCGAGGATCAGCTGTTGCACGGTGGGGAATGTCTGGCCTTCTGCTTGCACCCCTTGCCCTTGCGCAGCGGGGAGGGGGAGGGGGAGGAAACATCCCTCGCCCTCCTGTGCGGGCACGGGCGGGGGAGGGGAGAGGACGACGATGTTCTCCTTTGGGAAGAGGTCTGCCGCTGCTGCCGCCGCGAGCGCAGTGGGGAGGGAGGAGGGGGAGGTGAACAGGATGCAGGCGCGGGCTTCCCGCAGCTGGTGCTCGAGCTCGCCGGCCATGTAGGATGGGTTGGCGCAGGAGACTGTTGCGCCTAGCCGGTGCAGGGCCCAGACGATTATTGGGTAATCTGGTGTTGGTTGAGTGACTGCTGTATGCTGCGAGGGAGAGAGAGGGGGAGGGGCGCACCAATATCATTCTGACTATACAAACACGCCACATCCCCCCTCCCCACCCCCCACTTCGCCTTGACAGCGCGCGCAAGCCGCTCAACCCGCTCCCGGATCTCCTCGATCCCGTAGCTCCGTCCCGTAGCATCGTCTATCAGCCAGCGGGAGGCTGGGCCGGGCGGCCGGGTGGGGCGGAGGGGGTGGGAGGACTCGTCCAAGAGGAATTGGGGGATTGTGAGGTCGGTTGGGTACGGGTGGGGGTGGGTGACGAGCGGGGAGAAGGAGGACATCGTGGTGGGAGGGTATCGCAAGCAGGTGGGTGGGGTGCGGTGTGGAGGACGGTGAGGAGGAGCTTGAGAGGTATAAGGGCAAGACGGCGGGGAGGGCGTCAGATACCCGACACCGCCGGGGGTGGAGATGGCAGGATGATGGGGAAGATCTCTCGCACGCTGCACCTCCCCATGCACCCGTTAGCCGGAGCTTCTTCATAAGATTGCGTTGCACGTGACGGATCCTGTGTCCCTAGAGCCAAATTGCGGGGAAATGGAAATGACAGGGTCCACCGAACTGTTCTCCACTAACTTGAATTTGAATTGAATGTCATGTCCCGGCTGCCAGCGAGACACCTCGTTTCTATGCCACTAGCCCGCCCATGTCCTGCACGATATTAACGTACGAGCCCACTGGTTTTGCAGGTTTACTGTATCGCCCATTCGGTCCTCTTCTGACGATGGACTCGGGAAGGATGACCGTGATCCTCAGGCGAGTCCGAGTCGGATCCGAGATCATCTTCACGGTGAATTTCTCCTCCGGCTGTGTATCACAACGAACCCATCGTACCCGACACCTGCCAGGCTCGCCGGGTGTCGGCGCGTCGTCGGATCAGACCGTATCCGAGAACATGCCTGTTAGGGATGGGCGAGAATCTGGCGGTTGGGTTGGGGCGTCATGTGATGAGGTGATGGCGACCCTCTGATAGTCGGGAGAGATAAGGACGGCTTGAGCAAGCCAACAGAGGGATGCAGAAGACGACAGTTCAAGTGCAGGGAGCGATGGGAATGTATCGAGAGGACGATCTGTCTGCCTGTTTATATGTAGTAGACATTCGAAACATGTGCTGACAAAGCCGGTGTCTCCTACTGTCGTGGGACCGGATGCCAAGCGGGAGGGTCCGACCGCACAACATTCTCTATTCTTCATTCGCATGTCCACTGCGTACATCTGGGGACTGCAGTACAGCACAGCACAGTACAGTGGCTAATGCTTCATCTGGTTCGTCGGTGCGACCAAGTAGGTCCAATCACCCGCATAGTCAATCTTGAGGTCCAGCTTATTCCTCTCGAGCACCTCGTCCGCGCTTGCGACGACCGCGGCAACATCTTGCTCGACATCAAAGTACCTCCCCTTGAGCCTATCCGCCCTGCCCGAGCAGAGGTACACAACCGTCCACGCGCAGAGCTCGACGGTGTCCTCCTGTATATCGACAAACTGGCGGACCTTCTCGTGCATCCCCGGGTACGCGGCGTCCACGTCCGGCTCGACCAGGTCGTAGTTCATCTTTGTCTTTGGCCCACCAGGGTGAAGGCTGAAAAGGCACACTCGGTCCTTCCCGTCCGTGTTCAGCTCGGCTTGGATGCACGCCGTCATGCGCGTCAAGGCAGTCTTGCTGGACGTGTACGAGGAGGCCATCCCGCGAGAAGCCATCACCGCCGCCCGGGAGGAGATGTTGATGATGTACTGGCCAGAGTTGCGCGCCCGCATAGGGTTGATCACGCGGGACATGAGGTGTGCGGGCTGCTCGTGCACATCAGCATCCATCCATGCACATCGCAGGCGGGGAAGAGAGGCGTACACCGTGCAGGTTCACCTCGAGGATGTTCCACCACTCGTCGGGCGGGGTCATGTGGAAGGGCCTGAGCCGGTTCGCACCCGCGTTGTTGACGAGGATGTCGATCTCCCCTAGCTCCTTGACGGCCTGTTGCCGCATCAGCGTCAGTCTCACCCTGACCAGTGAGCAGACAGGCGCACCTTCTCGACCGCCGCGTCCAGCTCGGCCGTCTTAGTCGCGTCCGCGGGGCACACGCTAACCTCCAACCCCGGTTTCTCCTTCTTGCACAGCTGCGCCGTCTCCTCCAGCTCCCCCCTGCTCCTCGCAAGCAGCGCGATGCCCTTCACGTCGCTCTGTGCGAAAGCGAGGGCGATGGCGCGTCCGATCCCGCGCCCGCCGCCGGTGATGAGCGCGACTTTGCCGGAGAGCGCGGTGGGGAAATGGGATGGGTCGATGGACGGGTACACGTTCGTGTGCACGGCTTTGATGTCGAGTGCGGCGGACATGACTAGGAACTTGAAGGACGGGGATGCGGGGAACTCGAATACAGAGCACAGCGAGAGAAAGCGATCATATAGTGTGCCATGGTTAAATGCTGAACAACCTCGATAGGTGCGCGCGGTTTACCCGCACACGTGAGGGTTTGTATGCAAGGGACGATCACGGCGGAAGATTACAACCCCGCGGGGAGGGCAAGGGTCCACCCACCGGGTAATCTTTCACCCGCACATCCCTGCCGAGATTGCGACTTGGACTGAACCCTCCACTCTGCCGATCGGTGTACTTTCAGCTTCTTGGGAGGCCCTCGGCGCCTCTCTCCCGGCGTGACTAAGGTCGATAAGCTCCCACTCTTTGGCACACCCACAGAGCACAGGCTTTTATTCCAGAATCGCCCCGAGTGATTCCTCAGTGTCCGGGACAGGATATTCGGCATACTCGGCCCTACAGGACTTCTTGGACGGACTGTCCCACTCTCCCAAAGCTCGGCACAGCTCGCCATCACAAGCCCGGTCTGGCCCTTTACCCAAACAAGCCCACCGGCAGGCCGGTAACTCTGATAGAGGGGGCGCTTCTGCGGGGAAAGCGGTGCAGGAGAAGCATGGGAAGCAATTGGAAATTAATCTTTCTTCTTTGTCCCGGCCACCGCAGAGTCATATGTCGTGTCTTGTCGTCTTTGCGCTCTTGCTCCGGCAGTCATACTGTACGGACTGACATTGCTGCAGATACCCTCCATGCCGACTGGAAATGAAGGAAACATTCCCCGCTCAAATACATTACTTTTCATACATACAACGCTGGAGACCGCAGCACCATACAGTGGTTCGATTTTCTTTTGTCGTTTCGATACAGATAACATGTTGTACTGATACAGTGAGAGAGTTGCGGACTGTTTGCGAGGCCGCAGGAGTAACCATGAGCCACCGCATGACAACCAGTCCGGCCTTGATGGTCATAGCGCCAAAACGGGCTAGGCGAGCCACTGGGGCTCACAGGCTCGAGAGCGCTTCGTGCTCGTACAGCGGGGGGATTTCCTCTGGCTAAAGTTTCTCGATCAGCCACAGTCCTCAGTGTTCTCAACGACGCCTGACTTACGTGCTGGAACAGCAGATACTTCCTGATCCACCATTTGGTCTTCCTGAGCTGGTACGCGGCGTGCTTGTCCGTCGGCACCGAGAATACCACATCGAGCTCCTCGAGCGTCAGCCCTTTCGTCTCGGGTAGGACGAGCAGTATGACGATCCAGCCGATGAAGCACCATGCTGCGTACCAGCCGAACGCACCTTGCGGCTTGAATGCCGTGAGGAGGGTGGGGAAGGAGATTGAGAGCACAAAGTTGAAGCACCATGTCACGGCCGTTGCCCATGACATGCCGATGTCGCGGATGTAGAGGGGAAATGCCTCGGCCGAGTAGGTGAAGGGGACGGGTCCCTCCCCGGGAGAGTAGGCGACTTCGAACAGGTAGATCCCCATGGCCACTACGCCCGTCTGCGCGTTCACGTTAGGGATCCAGAAGGCAAAGCCGGTGATGAGCAGGCACAGGCCCATGATGGGGAAGGTGACCAGGAGGAGGTTCCGCCGCCCAAAGGTGTCGATCGTGAGCATGCCCGGGATTGCGAAGATCCAGTTGACCAGACCTGCAACATACATGTCAGTATCATGCGATGTTGAGGAAGGAGAGACGCACCAGTGCCCATGGTGAGCAAGATCGCCTGGCTCCTGCTCCTGCCTGCATCGACGAACACCTGGCTCGAGTAGTACGCAATGACATTCACGCCGCAGAACTGCTGCATGAACATGACCAGGCCGCTAGCCATGGTCGCGCGTCGATTCCTAGGAATCGTAAACAGCTCGGCGAAGAGGTTGTGCCCGCGCTGCATCTCCGCCTCGGCCTCCAGCAGCGCGTTCATGTAGAACAAGTCGCGCGCCGCCTGAAGCTCGGTGAATCGCAGCCTGCGCATCGCCTCGTACGCCTTTTCGTGCCTGTTCTTGCTCACGAGCCAGCGGGGCGACTCGGGTCCAAAGTAGATCATCGAGCACACGAAGATAGGCGCGACGACCGTGCTGCCTAGCATGAGCCGCCATGCCACGTCGGGCGTGATGTTGACAAAGATGACGCTGACGATGTCGCCCAGCGCGATGCCGAACGCAGTCCACATCTGCCACTGCATCACCAGCGCGCCCCGGATGGGCGCGGGCGCGCACTCGGCCGTGTACACGGGCGCGGTGGACGACTTGGGGCCGATGCCGATGCCCAGCAGGAGGCGCGCGGCGAACAGCTGCGGCCAGGAGTACGTGAACGCTTCCCAGATGCTTGCTGCGCCTGCGATGAAGCAGGAGATCCAGATCGTGCCCCTGCGGCCGAAGAAGCGGTTCAGTGGATGGGTGAGCCAGCAGGCGAGCACGAAGCAGCAGAGGTACGGGGCGCTGTTGACTAGCCCTTGCAGTGTGGTGTGGTACGTGTCCTTCCCGGAGATGCCGAGGATGTCGTAATAGAAGATCTGCGCGCCGTTCACCACCGCTTCGTCCATGCCTTGTACGACCGCCGCCAGGGAAGAGATGAGCGCGACATAGTCTAGTCAATCACGCGTGAGTAGCTGTGCATTAATTGAAAACAGGAACATACACATCATCGCAGGCTGCCGCCACTTGTGCGTCGTCTCCTCCTCCAGCCGGACGCGCTCGTCCTCCGTCAGGTCCTTGACAGTGTCAAAGTTATGCGGTTGGGCCGCAAGGAGTGCACCACGCTTGAACATCTTCACTGCACATCCACATCATCAGCATATCCTGGAGCATGGGAAGTTGTTCAACGCACGATGTTCCTCCATCCCATGGAGCGTACAGTACTTCTCCGCGGCATCGATGAGCTCCGCCTGGCTCATCCCCTGGAGCGGGTTCTCGAGCTTCTGGCTGATCTTGCGCA
Source organism: Calocera viscosa TUFC12733 (assembly GCA_001630345.1). NCBI lineage: Eukaryota > Fungi > Basidiomycota > Dacrymycetes > Dacrymycetales > Dacrymycetaceae > Calocera > Calocera viscosa. Next base: position 105,119 of record KV417309.1, read on the forward strand.
TCTCGCCAGTTTCGTTGTCGTACCCGCTTCCCTGGCGCATGGTGCCGGAAGTCTGGGAGGCGTCCTCGACGAACTGGTCGGGCGTGCGCTTCTGAAGCTGCTTTTCGGGGTCGGACATCGTAGTGCGGGTCGTAATGCAGAGGTTGTCGTTACGTGTGATCTGGGTTTACTTGGAAATACGACGGTGGTGTTGGGGATGGTGAGGGTCAGGAACGCGGGGGTGGCTTTTTTTGGTCGCGAGCCCGGGAGTTGAGGGATTAAGGAGTGTCTCCCATCGGGGGCTCCACGGTTGCTTCTTATAAGCATCTCCTCTCTCCGCAGCCAGCATTCATAACCTCAATCAGCGACAGCGAGTGATGCGTGCGTAATTCCATCTGACTTCCCGAGGAGCAGCATCTGCGTCGCGTGTCCCGTGTTGGTGCAAAGAAGGAAACAGGGATCGGCCTGACGTCACGCCCCCGCTGGCGCGCGCGGAAGCGAGGGTGACGTCCCGCTTTGGTCCCGCGAAGCGGTTCGGGTTCGGCGATACGCCGACCGTCGCTGCTTCTCCCCTGGCATGGGAGCTGGCAGCGATGGCACGAACCCCGGCCGGGTCTCCATGCTGCACTGCATGACTATAGCTGGGTCTCAAAGGCATTAGTACACATGCTGATAACGCCGCGCCATCATCAGCTCGCAGCATCTATCAGAACCCATTCGGCACACTTTCCATGGTAGTCTGAGCCGGACGGCCGAAGCCAAAAATACTAAACGGCATTCAGATCATAATAATCAAACTCCGGTCTCCTGACTAGACAGTGACGATCCGGCGCCGGGGTCGTTGCCAACGCTCCGCGGCTCCGGCTGGTCTCCCCTCGGAGATACGGTGCTGGAATGGTGGCGGTGCTTCCTGAAGTGCGTGTCAGGGACCTGTCAGCGTGCAGGCTGCGTCCTGCACCACCCAGGCGCACACACACACGCGACGGCCACCGACTAAACCTGCGCTGTACGATATCCTATCCTGACTGAGCTAGGGAAAGCGGCCACATCTACTGTGAGATAGCGTTTAGTAGAGGTTCGACATCGTCTGGCGGTTACACGGGGATCCGACGCCGCCCGCGATGGGCAGCAAGACCGTGCTGCGGTATGATGCGCCGTGTACGTCCTTCCCTGCTCTCGGACCGTCTGCTTGCTCACGCACATCCGCAGGGCCAATATTCACACTAGACTGGTGCAACTCCTCCGGGGCCTACCCCTCCTCCAAAGCCTCCCAAACGCACCGTCTCGCGCTCGGCTCCTTCCTCGAGAACTCACACAACGCGATCCAGATCATCGGCGCCTCCAGCGACACGCTGGACGACTTCTACCCGCAGCCCGCGTCCGAGTACTTCCCCCACCAGCAACAGCAGCAGGTCGGTCAGGATTTCCAGGTGCTGGCGGAAGCACCGCACGGGTACCCGGCGACGAAGCTGCTTTGGGAGCCGGCGGGCGCTAACGGGCACGCGTGGAAGTTCAAACCTCGGCTTGAGGCGGAGCTCCTGGCCACCAGTGGTGAGGTGCTCAAGATTTGGGAGTTTGACGCGCAGGGCGGAGCGCGCCGCGGCGGGGGGTATGTGGGCCGGCCGGGCGCGCTGCAGGGGAGCTTGAGGGAGGTGCAGAAGTGTTCTAGCGTGCGTGCTTGCTGCTCTTGGCTGATGACGCTCGAGCTCACGGTGTGCTTGCTGGACAGGCCAAAGGCAACAACGTCCCCGCGCCCCTTACGAGCTTCGCGTGGAACGCCATCTCCCCCTCGCTCATCGTGACCTCCTCAATCGACACGACCTGCACCGTCTGGGACATCACGTCCAACAGTGCGATCACGCAGCTGATCGCGCACGACAAGGACGTGTACGACGTCGCCTGGCTGCCGCACTCCACAGACAGCTTCGTGAGCGTCGGCGCGGACGGCTCGCTCCGCGCGTTCGACCTGCGCTCCCTCGAGCACAGCACAATCCTGTACGAGTCGCCCGCGCGCGACCAGCCAGGGCCGGACGATATGGTCACTACGCCCGCTACGCTCACTGGTGCTAGCTCTGGCCGCGCGGCTCCCCCTCTGGCGAGGGTCATGTTCTCCCCCACCGACTCGAACTATATCGCCATGTTCCACCTGGACAGCAACAAGGTGACCATTATCGATATGCGCACGCCTGGGAGACCGCTTGCAGAGTTGGTGGCGCATCAGGGGAACGTGAATGCTATTGGCTGGGGACAATGCGAGGCGATGATCGCCAGCGCTGGTGAGTGCTCCTTCTTCCTTCCTTCCCCGTTCTACTCGCCTCTTCTGCGAACTTCGGGCTCGCCGCCACGTGTTACCGAACTGGGTTGCTGACCTTCTCCCAGGGGACGACCACCAGCTCCTCCTCTGGGACCTCTCCTCCACCGTCATGTCCCCACACCGCGTCGCACCCACGGACATCACGAACCTTCCCCCGCCTGGCGAAGTGCGCGACCCGGTGCTGGCATACACCTCCCCGGGGGAGATCAATAGCCTCGCATGGAGCTTCCCGATGGTGGGCGGGATATGGGGCCAGACACCCGTCGAGTGGATCGCTGTGACTGAGGGGAGGACGCTCAGGGCGCTGAGGGTTTAGATGATGGGGGTGCGAGCTGATGTGCTGTACGACTGATATCTCTCTGCAATGTTCGACGTGTCGATCAATGAAAACAATGACTCATGCAACACAGTTTGGGCGGGGTCAATCCATAATACATATTAGTGAGTGTATGCTACAGACGTCTGAGAGAAAAGGATTCGTTACAATCATAAGCCGTATGTCCATGGTACGTTCGGACAATGCAACGACAACAGCACAGTGATGCATATCCCGTTGCGTGCATTCGCCCAAAACTCGCCAAACAAGCGCGTCGCCTCCTCCTCAAACGCCAGCAGGTCGTCGCACGTCACCACGTCTTGGTTGATAAGCGCGACCATCGCGGTCCGCCACCACTGCACGTTCTTCCAGAACTCCCTCTGCTCGGGATAGTACGGCTCTCGGAGGTCCTGACGATGGATACCGGGCTGTCCGCCTAGGGCGTCGTAGATGATCCGCCGAACGCGCTGGAGATCACGCTTCTTGCCCCGGCCGGCCCGGCCTATCGCGATACAACAAACGATGTCCGTCCGTTGTTGAATATCGTGGACGCCAAGCTCGTGCTCGCTCAGGGTGCTGTACATCGGGTATCGGGGATAGGGGTGGGTGAGGATAGCTTGGTGTAGGTCGCCAGTGAGGCCGGGCTTGTCCGAGCAGACGAAGATCGCGAAGCGGAAGGTGCCGTCGCCGTTGTCGATGAGGACGGCGTAAACTCCTCCAGCTTCGACAGGGCAGGCCACACGCAGATGTGGCTCCACGACCTGTCGAACAGATAGGAAGGGCGGCATGCTGGGAGAAAGTGCAGTGTGCGAGTATGAAGGAGCAAGTTGTATGCGCTTGTGAGTGAGTGATTGAAGACAGCATTTTCCCCTCTCCTTTATATCACAGCAATCACAGCGTCGTGTCTGTATCTCGCGATGTACCAGATCACGCATCAAGGCCAAGGCCAAGCATGTAACAAGTCCGGCAAACCGCGGGACACGAATAAGTTGACGATGGCCATATCGTCCGATTGCATGCTCTGTAGCAGGCTGAGAATCACATCTGCGCAAGACACAGGGTGAGAAGCTCCCAGTAGACATATCCCGTGTCCCCGATACATAGAACCATGTGTAATGCCAGTCGTGTCAAGAGTAGCGGATATGGTCGTGGGGAGCAATGCAGACGTGATCGGCAGTGCGCAGGCCCTGAAGCGCCCAGAACCAGGGCCGAAGTTTGACGGAGACAGAGCGGTCATACGCCCCTTTCGCTACGAAAGCCACCATTCGTTGTTTAACCTTTCATCGCTCGCCTTCAGGTGAGGGCTTTATGCATGCGGTGATAACGCGTCCTGGCCCGTTACCCTGGCTGGGAGACACTACTCCAGCAACGGGTACACGCGTTTGACATCGCCATATATTTGCGCAGCAAGAGACGCGATTCCACAGTTTGTGGCGCTTCATGACAGCATAAGGCTCATGTGAGCATTGATCTGTGCATCATGGGGGATTCGAACACCAGGTGATGGCGGATAGAGCATAGATTCCATATCCGCTTTTGTGTATACAGGCGTCACCATAAGTACCCAGATGTACCCAAACGTCCCCCGCACTACACTAGCACATCTCTCCCGCTCATGACGAAACGACAGTCCACGCGCGGATGGCGTTGTCGGTGAAGCCACCGAATAGTGTCTGGCCGTCGGCGGACCAGGCAAGGGAAACGCACTCGGGATCGCGCGAGTTCTTGCCGACCTGAATAAACTCGGGCTTGAGCTCGTCGACAATGGACTTGCTCTCAAGGTCGAAGATCTTCACGCAGGATGCGGTGGCCGCGCAAAGCCAGTAGCGGTTGGGCGAGAACACAAGGGCGTTGACAATGTCACCGGCCTCGAGCGAGTACAGGTGCTTGCCGTCGTTCAGGTCCCACAGCATGGTGATGCCGTCCTTGCCGCCGGAGGCAGCGAGGGAGCCATCGGGAGAGACGGAGACGGCATTGATGTAGCCGGTGTGGCCGTAGTGGTTTGTCTTCAGCTTGCACTTGGAAAGCTCCCAAACCTATTGGTAACATTATGAGCAAACGATTCGAAGTCGCAGACGAAGATGACGAAGGATCAGCGATCTTGGTGGAAAAGTTAGTCTCATAGAGCCGTAGCTCTCTGAAGTAGCAAATATAGAAGGATTCATCATATAAGGAAAGTGTGTGGATAGCTGACCTTGACGACCTTATCCCAACCGCAGGACACAATGACGGGGTTCATGGCATTTGGCGAGAACCGAACGCAGGAAACCCTGTATGCGTGTCAGTGTCAGATGGATTGGCACATGATACCCTATACGCACCACTCAGAGTGACCCTCTTCCTTGATGTCAAACTTGCACTCCCCAAGCGTGTTCCACAGCTTGATCGTGCGGTCCCTGGAGCCAGAGACAATCTGACGGTTGTCGGCGGAGAAAGAAACGGACAAGACGTCGCCAGTGTGGCCGACGAATCTCCGTGTTGTCAGACCGGTGTTGAGGTCCCAGAGACGGAGGGTGTGGTCCCAGGAGGAGGAAAGAGCGAACTGGCCGTCGGAGGAGACGACGATGTCCGAGACGAAGTGGTTGTGGCCTGTCAAGATCTTCTTGGGGTAGCCATACTGGTCCTGCTCGCGGGTGAGCTGCCAGACGATGATGGTCTTGTCTATAGGATAACTATTAGCCGTCACTCCGTGTGTCGTCGCCGACAGTGCGCACCCCTGGAAGCAGAAACAATCATGTCCGGGTTCTCGGACGAGGTGGCGATGGCGGTAACCCAGCCCTTGTGGCCGGTGAGGGACCCAAGGAAACGCAAAGACTCGGTCATTTTGGAGATATTGGTGGGAGACGAGCAATAGAAATACGACGCTGGTCCGCTTGAGCAGTCGACGACGACGAGCTCGAAACCAAACCTGGAATGAAGACGGAAGCATAATTTGGGACACCCTGAAGTACTGTACAGCAGCCACAAAGCTGCACCCTTGCGCGCTTACCTCAAGTAGCGGGCGCTTATTGCTCATGACATTCCGTGCTAGACAGTCCCCTTCTGCGGAGAAACAAATCCTATAGCCTTATACATGATTCGATGTACGATTATCGCAGCCCGAGTCACCACAGCTCTCGTGAATGCTTCAGCAATCGACCTTACTGCCCTTCGGTTTCCATCCTTGGACATACTTACGAGATCGCTCTGACCGATACCGCATCTCGGGTCAGAGCTCGCTCCTGGAGGCAGACTTGCTGCACTGAACCATGGAAGGCATTATCTACATTGGTTATGTCTCTACCGCGTCTATCGCTTCTATCATTACAGCCTTGCCTTCGTCTGTTCCCTCTCTGCTCTCCTACTGACGATCTCCCTTGCCTGATCCCTGAGCAGCCGGCGCAGAATCTTCCCACTTGGGTTCTTGGGTACCGCTTCGACGAACTCGACGCCTCCATACAAATGCTTATACCGAACTTTATTGTCAGCGACCCACTTCTTGAGCTCGGACTTGACCTTCTCCAATTCAGACGGGCTGGAGTGGACGCGCTTCGCAACGGACGGCTCTAGCACCACGAACCCGAGCGGAACTTCGCCCTTGTACTCGTCTAGTATGCCAACGACACCAGCATCTTGCACGTATGGGTGGACGATGAGATGACCCTCCAGCTCTGCGGGGGCGACTTGGTACCCGTTAACCTTGAGGATTTCCTAGGCACATATTCAGCAAACGCATCACGAAGGGACGCGAAGACACGTACCTTTAGCCGGTCTACGACAAACAAGTTGCCCTCTTTCGTCATGAGAGCCTCGTCGCCTGTCCGAACCCATCCCTCGGGCAAGAACGTCTCCTCAGTGGCCTTCTTGTTGTTCGCGTAGCACAGCGCCATTTGCGGCCCCTTAACCCACAGCTCGCCCGGCTCACCGTAGTCCGCGACAGACCCGTCCTCTTTCACGATTCGCGCGATGGTGTCGGGAATGAGCAGGCCGGCCGAGCCGTTCACGGATTCTTGTTGGAAGAGGAACTTCCGCGAGTGGTTAGCAGCGATCTCAGAGCGATGCCCGCAAAAATGGATACTCGCCTTGGACACGATCGTGCATGTCTCTGTCATGCCATATCCTTGGCCCATGCGCATCCGAGGGAACATCGCCTTGAACTTTTCGGTGACTTCCTTGGAGAGCGGGGCAGCTCCGACCATGGCGAACCGGACATGACCGAGGTCATACTGCTTCGTTATTGGATTCTATGCAAGCGCACATTAGTCAACGTTTCGACAGGAGTTGAATAAAGTGGCGTACGTTCACGAGCATGACGACCTGCGGTGGGACGATATACAGATGGGTGATATGGTGCCGCACGATCGACGCGAGCATGTTCTGGAAGTTGAACTTTGGGCATACAACGAGGGTCATCCCACAGAAGAGAACAAAGTGCAGCTGTCGAGAACGATCAGCAGATACCCGTTCCAAGCTCAGACCCACTTACGTTCATAACCAGGCCATAGATATGGTACATCGGCAGCACCCCCATGCACGCGTCGCCAGGCAATGCAAACCGATCCTCATCCCTCAGCCCGCGCTCCGTGGCCCTCTCATGCATCGCAACCTGCAGCACATTGGCGATCAAGTTTCGGTGGGCGATCGCGATAGCCTTAGGCAGCCCGGTCGTCCCGGACGAGAAGGACAGGAAGGCGATACTATCACCGATGATCTCGCCCCTCGGCTCGACATAGTTCTGGACCAGATCCCAGCCACGGTCGATCAGCGACTGCACGGTCGCGAACTCGCCTTGCTCTGTTTGAACGGAAGCGGGGAAACATTCGGCCGGCGAACGGGGAGGGAGCACGGGAGAGAATACGATGATGTTGGATGGCGCGAAGAGGGCGGCCGAGCTGGCGGCTTTCAGTGCGGTGGGCAGGGAGGCGGATGAGGTGAACAGAAGCTTGGAGGAGGTCGCTTTGAGCTGGTACTCGAGCTCGGAATGCGTGTATGACGGGTTGGCGCAGCTGCGGCCAAGATCAGTTCACATCGATGCTCAGTGACGAAGGAACGTACGAAACGATTGCACCGAGCCTGTGCAAGGCCCAGATCACGATCGGGTAATCCAGATCATTCGCGCTATACAAGCACGCGACATCCCCTGGGCGAACGCCCCATCTCTCCCTGATGCCCCTCGCGAGCCTCTCGACCCTCTCCCGGATCTCCTCGATCCCATACGCGCGGCCGGACATGTCGTCCACAAGCCATTTGGAATTGGCCAGCCGAGAGGGGCGGAGGGGGTGCGTATCGCTGTCGAGAATGAACTGGGGGATTGTGAGATCCCGCGGGAATGGGTACGGGACGCTATGATGTGGGAGGAAGTCGGGCATCTTCGGCTCTATCTTCAGCGACGACCACCCGTGCAACGGCTTCCAGAGGAGAGTCTGAGGGGAGACGATACGCCAACTCAAGATGGATGAGAGAGAGATGGAGCCCACGCATCCCGCTTCCCCACAACAGCCGCGGCTCTACATGCAAGTGGAGAGCGTGCTGGAGGTGTGGATGGCAACATCATGCCGAAAGCGGGGTCCGGGGAAGGATCTGATTGTCGGCCCGGAGTAAAGATACGCACACGGGCGGTCCGAAAGCCGATGGACCCTGGTTGTCATCAGGCGAAGCCAAGCTGATGATGGGGTTGATGTCCCCGCAATGACCGACGACGACGCTTTTCGCATGTATGAAGCTGAGCACGTCCACGATGAACCGCAATCGCAGTTCATCTCAGTTGGAGCTGATCATGCGCGTTACGAGGCAAGATGACCGCAGAAACCCTCAGATCTTTGCCGCTCGTCAATGGTCTTGCACTGGCACACTACCGTTGCTTCGCGTCAGCTGAACACCTCTTCTGCCCCAGAATCCAGAATCGATCAAAACCCAGGCACGCCCGCAGGGTATTTTATGATCATCTGCCCTCTGTCCAGTCACCCGCACCGGTATCATGCACACAATACCTCTGCGTTCACAAGGGCCCTAGGACGTCTTCCACAGTTCTCTTGCTAGCTCTTGATGATCCCGTGCCTGCTGCCCCAGTTTTCTCGCTATGACTGGACATGGCCACCTGTGCTACTGCTCGGATGGGGTACGCTCTTGTTGATGATAGGGTGCTTTGATACATTGTCTTCTGGTGTCCGGGAGACTCTTGCTGAACCCCGGGGATGACCGCAGACCGCTACAAGTTCCCCTCAGCTGTGCCTTTCTTCGATGAAACGCATCACACCGGTGTATAAAACCATCCCCCATGGAGGCTCATCTCACCCACCCTCTCCCAGCGACCCCCCAACCCTCGCAGTATCATAATGCGTCTCCTCCCACTCGCCCTCCTCCTCCTCGTTACCTCCGCCCTAGCATCCCCCACTCGCACCTTCCCCTCCCGCACCCACGTCTGCCCCGACTACGCCTGCGCCATCACCGTCGGGTGGACGTACTCTGACGGGTGCTGCGAGCCCATCTGTGGAGCTGAAGGGGCGACGCCCGTCCCTAGGCCTACTGCGGGGCCCTGTGCCTGAGGGAGCGGTGCGAGTGCAGCTGAGGTGGGATACTGTGCGTTGTCCTTCGTTTGGCGTTCGGTGATTGGCGCAAGAGGAGAGCGCTGATGCTGCTTCTAGTCGAACTCTGGAGCGCACCTTTGCAGCTGGGCGAAGAACAGTCTCGCCATCTCGGCGCGGGGAGCGGGGAGTGGGGAGCGGGAAGTGGGGAGTGGAGAGCCGGGAGTGAGGAGCGGGGAGTAGGGAGCGGGGAGCAGGTCGGAAGTCGCTCATCAGGCACAGTCAATAATAAGGATTCTCAGCTCTATACTGTACTCCTACGTATTACAACAGCACATCCCATATTCCCAGCTCACGCAGCCCCTGCGAGCTACACCCGCAGCTCGGCCACTTCCTCCGCCAGCCCGCTCACTTCAGGATGTTTCCCTTCCCCTCCCGCATCCTCCGCTGCCACATCCTCTCCCACATCCCCTCCAGCAGACCCGTTCCCCTCAGCACCAGCACCAGCAGCAGGCAGGCTCAAAACACCCCCAGGCAGGAGGGGTACGAACCCCGGCGTCCCCGGCGTAGCCGGCCCGAGCCCAGGGCCGATCGGAGGGGGCATGAACCCTCCTTTCCTGTCCGCGCTCTCTTGCGCAAGTGGAAGTTCAAGCTCGAGTTCGTGTGGGAGGCCGTTGGGCGTCGGCGTCGACGTTTGCGCTGGATCGGCTGGGTCGGCGGCGGAGGCAGCGGCGAGGGATTCTGGGTCGAACGGGAGAGGCGCGAGGTTCGCCGCTGGTGTCTGCGGTCCCCCAGGGGTAAGAGGCGCGGGCGCTAGGGGCTCGCTCGGCAGGAGGGTGCTCGTGCTCTCCGGCAGCCCCTTCTCCCCCTCCCCCTCCTCTACTGCCTCAGAAACGGCGGCGGAGGGCGGGGTGAACACCTCATGCCTCCCTTTGCCCACCAGCTCCACCCTAATCGCCCGCTCCTCCGTGCGGGGTGTGACGATCACCGGCCCGCGAAGCCTCGCCAGCCCATCCTCCTCCCCCACCCCCGCTTCCCTAAGGAGGTAAGCGACGTCCGTATCCCACGCCGGGTCGTCCTCGTACACCCACTCCAGGTCGCCTCCGTACGCCTTGGGAAGGTTCTCCCTTGGCACGATTTCCAGCAGCTCTGCAGAGCCATAGGGGAGGATATGCACTTTGGCCCGCGTTTGCTCGTCGAACCAGTTCCTGATCCAGCCCCAGACGGTGCTCCACCATCCCGGAGCGCCGACGACGTATATCGACCCTAGGGTCTCCGGGTGGTTCGCCTGCGCCAGTGTGCTGGCTTGGGCCAGATGATGCCGGAAGGAGAACATGGAGCCGAGGGAGGTGGAGCTGAAGTCGATGATGGTCGTATTCTGGATCAGGCGGATGCTGTTGGGCGGGAGGGGCGCGGGCGGGGGAGGAGGGGCGGTGAGGGGTGAGGAGGAGCTGGGCGGGCGGATGGGGACGGAGAGACAGAGGGGGAAGGCTAGGTTGTGCAGCAGCTCGTAGAGCGCTACGCTGGGTTGGGGTCAGTTGCGGGCTGAGGGAGGGGAGTGAGAGGCATACATGCGCCGATAGCGGACTTCCTCGGGCACCTTGCCAAGCTCTTTGAGCGCTGCGCTCGTCAGCACGGACAGCTTGTAGACGTACAGCGGGTTGCCGTGCTACACATGTATGTGGGATCAGCGGCTGCGGGCAGGGAAGGAGAGAGCGAACGCACCTTATCCCTCCTCCCCGTCCACTTGGGATACAGCTGCTTCCACTGCTCATACTCCTCGGGCCCGACCTCCTCCCTGAACAACAAGTCCACACCGTGCTTCTCCCGCCAGGCGACCGTGGCCAGGAACTGGGTCGCGGCGGCTGGAGGCTCCCATCGGCGGGCTTTGAGGAACCGGCTGCGGGGGGGGTTAGCGGAGTGCTGAATGCCCAGCAAGAAGCGGACGATGGAAGAGAGAAGAGGGACGGAAACGCACACAAGCATCAGATCATCCACACTAGCTGGCTCTCCCTTCGCCCCAGGGGGCACATACGCGCCCCGGGCCTGAAGGACAGCCTTGAACTCTGCAAGCGCCGCCTGCTGCCGTTCTGACAGGGTGAGGACGAACGGGTTTCCCCTGGCGCCGTGGGAGAGGCGGCGGTGGTGGTGCCCGTGCGGGTGGTGCGGGCTTGGGGGGAGCGGTTCGGCGGGCATTGTGTGCTGCTGAGGGGGAGAGGAGGGAGGGGGTTATCTACTTGAGGAGAGGGTGAGGGTGACGTCGCGGACGATCGGATCGAGGGTTAGCTAAGCCCCAGAGCCAAGAGGCAGGAGCCGAGGAGGATATGAGGCTTCAGCATGCTCGTAAGCACCCTCGGCGCCGACACGCGACGATGACGAGCGGTACAGCCACCGGCACCGGCACAGCCGTAAGGGCAAGGGAAGGGTCTTCCTTGCCAAGTCGTTGTTTGATCTGATCATCGATGGCCCGCAATACACATACGGACAACTTCAAATTGAACAACCTCCTTTCGTATCGTGCGCCCTGGACTCGGAGGGCTTGGTCAGCATACGTAGGGCAGGATTGAGTACCTCGGTCGACGGTGTATACAATGACAATGACTGGCCCTGACCTGGAGTAGACCTCCTCCTCCTCCCGGGCCTGCTCCTCCTCCTACGAGCGGAGTGGTCTCTCATCCATCTCCATCGCCCCTCCTCTCATCACGCTCCTCCGCAAGGCCTCCTCCCCCTGCCCGACCCTCCCAATCCGAGCCCCCTGCTAATGCCCACCCACGTCTCCCCCCACCACCTCCCCCCCATTCCTCAGGACCTGACCGTCCCCCAATTCCTGCTCGACACCCCCTCTCCCGCCCCCGCCCCCCTTCGCGCCCATCGCAGCACCCCGTCCTCGTCCCTCTGGCTGCTAGACGACGCCACAGGACGGACGTATGCCCTGCCCGAGATCCGCCAGCGGGTCGAGTGCCTTGCTAGGGCTTTGAGGGCGCGCTGGGCCCTGGGAGGGGGGGATGTGGTGTGTTTGTATAGTGGGAACCATGTTGGTGCGCTCTTACATTCTCTTACCTTCCTTGCCTTCCTTGCCGCGCCTTTGCTCCCTTTCCTTCCCTTCCCTCGCATCACCCCCACTAACCCCCCCGCAGACTACCCCATAGTAATCTGGGCCCTGCACCGACTAGGCGCGAGCGTAACATGCGCGAACCCCTCCTACACCTCTTCCGAGCTCGAGTACCAGCTACGAGCAACGCAGGCCAGGCTGGTCTTCACCGCCCCTGCCTCGCTGGAGGTTGCGCGGGCTGCTTTGGCTGCTGCTGGCGGAGGAGGAGAGGGGGACGTGGTGATCTTCTCCCCCCCGCCACCTGAGGGACCTGCTCTCCCAGCCAATGCCCCGCCAAGCGACCGTACGGTCCAGCATCTCGTCTACTCCGGCTCCCAGCTGTCCAAGAACTACATCGAGCCCTCCGGCGCCTCCGCCGGCTCGTCCACAGCCTTCCTAGGCTTCTCGAGCGGCACCACCGGCTTGCCCAAGTCCGTGACCATCGCACACCGGAACGTGCTCACGGTCCTCCTGCAGATGAGCGTGCATTTCCGGGCCCACGACGCCGCGGTGAAAGAGGAAGACAAGTGGGTCCGTCCGGGGGATCGGGCACTCGCTGTACTCCCGTTCTACCATATTTACGGGCTCGTCGCTGTCGTTCGTCGTCCCATAGCTCTTCCCGTTGCGTGGAATGGCTGACGCACACGCTCTGCCGCTCGCAGCTGCATGCTCTCCTCTACGCCGGCGCGGGAATCGTGATCATCCCACAGTTCCACCCGCAGCAGTTCTTGGAGACGATCGTCCGCCGGCGGATCACCCACCTCCCGTACGTCCCCACATAGAACCCGTGCAGCTTTGCACTGACCGGCCCCGGCCAGACTCGTCCCACCCATCATCCACCTTCTCGTCAAGGTACCTTCCTCGCCTCGCTCTCACGACCCCAGCTCATCCAAAGCCCAGAGTCCCATGACAAAGAACTACGACCTCTCCCACCTACACTGGGTCACCTCCGGCGCCGCTCCCCTCCCCTCGCCCGTGCTGGAGCAGTTCCGCGCCCTCCTCCCGCGCGCGCGTATCGGCGAAGGGTACGGCCTGACAGAGACGTCTACGCTTGTCAGTTCCGTGCGTATTCCCCATCCGGCTGTCCTGCAAGTGCTGACCCAGGCCGCATAGTTCGACATGCACCAACCCCCCATCGCAGGCTCCGTAGGCTTCCTCGTCTCCGACACCCAAGCCCGTATCGTCCAGCCCAACGGGGAGGACGCACCCCCCGGCTCGCCTGGCGAGATCTGGGTCAAGGGTCCGCAGATGGCGCTGGGGTACTCGAATGACCGCCAGGCTTCGGAGGAAACTTTCCTCCCCGATGGGTGGGTGCGGACGGGGGACGAGGGCTATTTCGGGCAGGACGGGAGTCTGTATATCGTTGATCGGATCAAGGTGCGTTGCTCTTCTTCTCGCGTGCCGCATGCTGGGGAGCCTGCTGAACCGAGCTTGCCAGGAACTGATCAAGGTGAGCGGGTTCCAAGTGGCTCCCGCCGAGCTCGAGGGGCACCTGCTCCTCCATCCGTACGTGCAGGACGCCGGCGTCGTGCGCATACCCGACGAAAGCAAGGGCGAAGTCCCGATCGCCTTTGTCGTCCTGAACGAGCCTGTTGCACTGCGAGCCGCCTCAGCCACGCAGGAGGCGGATGACATCAGGCAGGAGCTGCGCAAGTGGGTGAGCGAGCATAAGGTGCGCTATAAGCATCTGGATGGGGGTGTCGTGTTTGTCGAGCGGATCCCGAAGAATCCGAGCGGGAAGATATTAAGGCGGTTGTTGAGGGAGCTGGCAGAGACGGTTGTGGTCGGCAGACAATAGTAGGTGCCGCTGCAATGCGTGAAGTAGTCGGAATAACACCTCCTCTTCGACGGTATGTGCATAGCGGGAAGGGTATGACAGCCCGTTGTTGAACGCCCAACCTCTCCCTGATTGCCCTAGCGAGCCTCTCGACCATCTTCGATCTCCTCTATCCCTTATAAGGTAGACAACCTGTCGTCGCACCATTTAGAGTTTATGAGCCGCGAGGGCCGCAGTGGCTTATGGCTGCCGCATTCATGAACCTCTTCATTCCTTGTCTACAAAGAAAGTTCCCGGCTGCTTCCGGTGTTGCCAGGATACCGGCCCCGACGCCCATCGAGAGGGAAGACACACTTGGCGCTCGGCCGTGCCAACATCCCGTGCCCGTGCTTTAGTTCCACCTCATCCCACCCGCCCCTCCCTCCTCGCCTCGACAACCCCCTTTGCCTTCTCCCTAAGCAGCCTACGCTACACCGCCCCAACGCAAAAGCAGTCAGCATCTCCCGCACTGCAGCACCCGACCGCATACCAGGATCTTCCCACTGGGATTCTTCGACACCGTATCCACCAGCACGACGCCGCCCTCGACCCACTTGTACCGCGCTTTGTGTGCCTGCACCCAGCCCTCCAGCGCCCGCTTGACCGGTTCCTCACCCTCAGCATCAGGCTGTCCCTTCTCGCCGGCAACAGCCTGCAGCCCCGCGGGCGAAAGCACGACGAACGCGAGGGGCACCTCACCCCTCCGGTCATCGGGGACGCCCACGACGCCCACATCCTGCACAAAGGGATGCACGACCAAGTGGTCCTCGAGCTCCGCGGGCGCGACCTGATACCCATTCACTTTGATCATTTCCTGTTTTCTCGCATGAACTCCGGCTCTCATTCACACTGGAAATGGTGGGCCGCACACCTTCAGCCGGTCAACAACGACCAAATTCCCGTCCGGCCGCATCAGGGCCTTGTCCCCTGTCCTGACCCACCCTTCGGGGAGGAACGTCTCCCCGCTCGCGGGCGCGTTGTTCGAATAGCAGATTCCCGCCGCCTGGGGCCCTTTCACCCACAGCTCGCCCGGCTCGTCGTAGCCCGCCAGCTCCCCGTCCTCCTTCACGATCCGGGCGATGGTGTCGGGGAGCAGCGTGCCCGCTGATCCGTTGATGGACTCCTTCTGCAGTTCAAACTGAAATCAAATGCAATCGTTCAGCACTGTGGAAGATGAAGTGGGCAAGGGATCGTTAACGAACTTGGCTAATGAGCGATGCTGTCTCCGTCATACCGAACGCTTGGCCCATGCGCACGTTGGGTAGAAGCGACTTGAACTTGCCGGTGACTTCGGTCGACAGTGGGGCTGCCGCAACCATCGTGAATCGCACGCAGGAAAGGTCGTACGTCATGACGATGGGAGACTGTGTGTTCGGGATGTCAGTCCTTCCTCAAAGTGTGGGAAAGGCCGGCATACGTTAACCAACATCACCACCATCGGCGGCACAAGACTGCAGCGGCGGCCAGAGTGAGATGTGTTTCATGTCTGGGACTGTGACAACGCACTATAGATGTGTCACGCGATGCCTAACGATGGTCTGAAGGGCCTTCTGGAGGTTGAACTTTGGGACGACGACGTAGCTCATCCCGCAAAACAGCACGACATGGAGCTAGCAAAGGTTTGACTTAGAGCAAGCAGTTGCAACCAGGAAAGCGACGCACGTTCACAGCAAACCCATAGATGTGATACAGCGGTAGAGCTACAGTATGCATGGTCAGGGTACCGGCGACCGAAATGAGCAGCGACTTACCACCAAGTGCCGCATCACCCGGGCACGCAAACCTCTCCTCGGGCTTAAAGCCCTTCTCGTTAACTCTGGCATGAGCAACAACCTGCATCACATCCGCAATCACATTCTTGTGTGCAATCGCAATCGCCTTGGGAAGACCGGTCGTCCCGCTCGAGAAGCTCAGGAGTGCTACGCGATCCCCAACGCCCGAGCCGCGCAGCTCGGTGTAGTTCTTGTCGAGATCCCAGCCTTCGGTCACGAGCTGCTCGACCGTGGGAAGGGTGAGGTGCTCCGCCCTGTATCCATCGAGTGGTCGAACGGGCCTGAAACAGCATTGTACAGAGAATGCAGGCTGCGGAGGAGCGAAGACGACAATGTTGTCCTGGGAAAAGAGATTGGCCGCTGCAGCTGCCGCGAGCGCAACATGAAGGGATGAGGGCGAGGCAAAGAGTATCCGGGCGGATGTCTCTTTAAGCTGGTACTCGAGCTCGCCGGCCGTATAGGATGGATTGGCGCACGAGACCACTGCACCTAGGCGATGCAGTGCCCAGACGGCAATGGGGTAGTCTGCCGGGATCCAGGATCAGAAATGGACACCACTGATGAAATCACAATCACCGATGTGGTTCTCACTGAAGAGGCAGGCAACGTCTCCTGGTTCGATATTCCAGCGTGCCTTTATGGCCTTTGCAAGACACTCCACTCGCTCACGAAGCTCCTCCAGCCCATAGCTCCGTCCGGTTGCATCGTCGACGAGCCAGGCATGACATGGCAGGCGACGTGGACGTAGCGGATGGGATGCCTCGTCCAGCAGGAATTGGGGGATGGTGAGGTCCGTAGGGTAGGAGTGCGGCTGGACAACATTTGAGTGGAACTCAGGCATGGGGGTGTCGGGTAGCAGAACTGTCTGTTGAGGCGAGCGACGACACAGTATAGCGAAAAGATTGTGCCAGACAGACCCGCCATATAGAGATCAAGTCATCGAAGCATGACGACGCAAGCAGATTTCCGTACGTCGGGCGCTAGGGCGCCGGCGATGTGATACCTCGGAAAGAGCCTGAAAAACTCCGGTTGCGTCGACCTCCAGCGCCTACAACTACGAAGCCGGCTCTGCTGGGTCTGGAATAGCCGGCGAGTCAGAATAGTATGGACCTGGTCCCTTGTAGCTGGTTCTTATAGGAAGGGCATGGCATCAAGTTGCCGATAGGGGCTAGGAACCATGCGTGCGTCATCGAAGAAGCACGCTGCAACTCGCACGCCTCGCGGGCGTAACAAAGAGCGCCGCAAGAGACGGAGTCACAAGAAAGTCCTTGCTAAGAGGCTGGACGGCAGTCTCGGGATTGCCGAATCCCTCCCAAAGAGCATCTGCTGGATCTAGAGCTCGCCGGCGATGTAGGTCGGGTTGGTGTACGAGACCATTGCGCCCAGACGAGGGCGAGCGATTGGCCATGGGAGTGCGCACCGATGTCTCAAACCTTGCATGTCTCGGCGTTGCTTCGCGCTCTGGGAATGCACGTCGCTCCCCGATCCGATCACTGCTGGGGCGCATACACGATGCCGCTGACCCATCTCTCGTCCGCCTCCTTTCCCTCACACCGCACGACCACTCCCGCTCCCTCTCGCTATGGCACAGCCAGGAACCGTCAAGGAGCTCATCAGAATGTTCGAAGAGCTCGCAGTTCATAAGGTCCCGAGCCTGGAACACCGCGCGCCAACCTCCCGCGCCGCGCCCCTCCCCTCGTCCGTGCTGGAGCAGTTCCGCGCCCTCCTCCCGCACGCGCATATCGGCGAAGGGTACGGGCTGACCGAGACGTCCACGCTTGTCAGTTCCGTGCGTCTTTCCCCCCATGCGCCAGATGTCGTTGTCCCGCAAGCTGACTCAGGCCGCATAGTTCGATATGAACCAACCGCCCGTCGCGGGCTCCGTAGGCTTCCTCGTCCCCGACACCCAGGCCCGTGTCGTCCAACCGGACGGGCAGGACGCCCCCCCCGGCTCGCCGGGGGAGATCTGGGTCAAGGGTCCCCAGATGGCGCTGGGGTACTCGAACGACAGCCAGGCTTCGGAGGAAACTTTCCTCCCCGACGGGTGGGTGCGGACGGGGGACGAGGGCTATTTCGGGCAGGACGGGAGTCTGTATATCGTTGATCGGATCAAGGTGCGTTGTCTTCTTCCCGAATGCCGCATGCTGGGGAGCCTGCTGAACCGAGCCTGCCAGGAACTGATCAAGGTCAGCGGGTTCCAGGTGGCGCCCGCCGAGCTCGAGGGGCACCTGGACGCCGGGAGTATAGGCGAGATGCGTGCCCTGTGCCTGTGCCCTCGCGCGCGCCGGGTGCAAAATGCCTCCAAAAACTCCTAATATGGTAATTTAGGTCCCTAGCGCAGCAAGCCTAGGGGCTTCGCCCCTAGCCTTGAGTGGTTCCACATTTCCAAGTGTATTTAATATGATATTATCATCCTAACCCTAACCCGACCCCAACCCTAACCCTAACACTACCCTAACACTAACACTACCCTAAAGCTCGCTTCGCTCGTGGATCCTAACAATTACCCTAACCGCACGCATCCTAACCAGTACCCTAACAGCGAACCAGGACCCTGACGGAAGCGTATTTGACGCAAACAGTTTCCATATTTGGGAGCCACTGCCCTGATTTGCCTCCGACGCGCGCGAGGGCACAGGCACAGGGCACGCATCTCGTCGTCACTCGGACGCCGGGGTCGTCCGCACGCCCGACGAAAGCAAGGGCGAAGTCCCAATCGCCTTCATAGTCCTGAACGAGCCTGTTGCGCTGCGAGCCGCGTCAGCCACGCAGGAGGCGGACGAGATAAGGCAGGAGCTGCGCAAGTGGGTGAGCGAGCATGAGGTGCGCTATAAGCATCTGGATGGGGGTGTCGTGTTTGTCGAGAGCATCCCGAAGAATCCGAGCGGGAAGATATTAAGGCGGTTGTTGAGGGAGCAGGCAGAGACGGTTGTGGTCGGCAGACAATAGTAGGTGCCGCTGCAATGCGTGAAGTAGTCGGAATAAAACCTCCTCTTCGACGGTATGTGCATAGCCGGGAGGGTATGAGAGCACCATCGTGCACGCCCGATTTCTCCCTAATCGCCCTGGCGAGGCTCTCGACCGTTTCTCAATTCCGCAAAGGCCGTTCGACGTTCATCGCAACATTAGAGTTTGGGAGCCGCGAGGGGTGCAGCGGCTTGTTACTGTCACCATTCAAGGACGTCTGAACGCGTTGTCTAAGTTTCAACGAAGGTTGTCGACTGCTTCCGTTGTTGCTGTATTCTTGCTTCTAACCCTGGGTCGCAGTCGTCTTCCGCCCGCTTACTTACCGGCAATGCCGCATTACGCGCACAGACTTTGGTCAAATTCCGTCAACTGATAGCTCAAATGGCCTTTTGCGTTGGTTCTGTATAGTTGTGGACAATGCCAGCCCTCGTATCGGAGCAGACGACGGGCGAAGACGTAAAATTCATGGAAGATCGAGGACTATTCACGATTTCTGCAACACGTTCCTGGCCGCTGTCGTCTATATCACGTCTCAGAGCAATGATGCTTTCTGGCTGCTGGCGTCGTATCATGCCTCTCGACGCTCTCTAGCTCCCGATGCCCAACTTCGAACCCACCCTCAGGCTCCCGTACCAGTACCCACGGCACCTCACAGTCCCCCAGTTTGTGCTGGACGAAGTCTCTCACCCGCTACGCCCTAGCCGGTTGCGCGGCTCACCATGGCTCATCGATGACGCTTCTGGCCGCGCGTATGGTTCGCAAGAGATCCGAGAGCGTGTTGAGCGGCTGGCAAGGGCTGTGAAGGAACGATGGGCAGTGGGCGCAGGAGACGTGGTGTGCTTGTACAGCCCAAACCACATTGGTTCGCAGCCTCTCGCTCCTCAATCTCATCTAACACGCGTCGTCCCAGACTATCCGATCGTGATATGGGCCATGCACAGGCTCGGGTGCACCGTCTCGTGCGCCAACCCGGCGTACACCTCGGGGGAGCTGGAGTACCAGCTGAGAGAGACGGCGGCTAAGCTCTTGTTCACCTCCACGGCTGCGCTGGAGGTTGCGTCCAAGGCTTGGGAAGCTGCGGGCGCCGGGCGGGGCAGGATCGTCGTCTTCTCCCCCCCGCCGCCAGAGTTGACAGATGATGGAACTGAATGTTTCCTACCCCTTCCGACCGAGGATGTCAAGGACTCATCAAGCGTCCTTCCGACTGTCCAGCAGCTGGTGTCCTCTGGTTGGCACATGGACAAGAACTATCTCGAACCTCACGGTCATTCCGTCGGTGACTCGGTAGCCTTCCTGGGCTTCTCGAGCGGCACCACCGGCCTTCCAAAAGCCGTTGCCGTCGCGCACCGGAACGTGGTGGCGGTGATGCTGCAGATAGCGGCTCACCACCAGGCGAACGCGGCTGGGGGAAGGGAGGAGAGGTGGATGCGACCAGGGGATCTGGTGCTCGCAGGTGGGTTGCGCTGGTGGTCTTGTTACTCTGGAGGATGCTGAAGTGGACAGTGTTGCCATTCTACCATATTTACGGACTCGTGGCTATCGTTAGTCCCTCGCCCTCCTTGAGATATCTGGCTGATCATATGGGACAGATGCACGCCATGATCTTTGCCGGCGGAGGGATCGTCATCGTCCAGCAGTTCCACCCGCAGCAGTTCCTGGAGACCATCGTTAGGCGTCGGATCACCCATCTTCCGTGCGTCCGTTTATCCTACCTTTGCGTGGCCTGATTTGACGACGGTTGGCATACAGACTAGTTCCTCCTATCGTCGTGCTGCTCCTCAAGGTAAACTTCAATTCCTTTCCAGTAGTATTGCTAACATAGGCGAGTAGAGTCCCATGACCAAGAAATACGACCTATCCCACATCCGCTGGGTTGTTTGTGCCGCGGCCCCCATTTCTGAGCAAGTGCTGCAGGAATTTCGAGCGCTCTTGCCACGCGCGCATATCGGCATGGGATACGGGCTAACAGAGACGACCACGCTCGTCAGCTTGGTGCGCGTTCCTGATTGTGGATATGTGTCTACATCGTTTTGACACATGCCAGTTCGATATGCACCGAGCGTCCGTGGCCGGCTCATCTGGCTTCCTGGTTCCCGACACCGTCGCGCGTATCGTGCAACCCGACGGCCGCCTTGCAGACCCCGGCGAGCCGGGCGAGATCTGGGTCAAAGGTCCGCAGATGGCGCTCGGGTACTCAAACAACAAGCAGGTGACGGAGGAGACGTTCCTCCCCGATGGATGGGTTCGGACGGGGGACGAGGGCTTTGTGGGGAAGGACGGGAGCTTGCATGTCGTTGATCGGCTCAAGGTGTGCCTTGTTGGAAATGAGCGTGCTGCTGCTGACGAAGCGCAGGAACTGATCAAAGTGAGCGGGTTCCAGGTGGCACCCGCCGAGCTGGAGGGGCACCTGTTGCTGCATCCTTATGTGCAAGACGCGGGTGTCGTGGGCGTACCCGACGACTACAAGGGCGAAGTGCCGCTCGCGTTTGTCGTCCTGAAAGAACCTCTCGCCCAAAAGGCCGCTTCCGGCCCACGCGAAGCTGGCGAGATCAAACAGGAGCTGAGGAAGTGGGTGAGCGATCAGAAGGTGCGCTACAAGTGGCTGGAGGGGGGCGTCGAGTTTGTGCATGCGATCCCGAAGAACCCGAGCGGGAAGATACTGCGGCGGCTGTTGAGGGATCAGGCCAAGGCGATCGTGGATGGGAGACAAAAGAAGCGCAATGCGAAGCTGTGATGTATTTCAACGGTGCCTCCTAGTACATTGTATATGCGATGTTGCAGTGATATCAGAGAGGATGTACAGCCCGCCAACATGCGGCGGCCCAAGTGACGTGCTGGCACCCACGTCTCTCTTCGCGGGAAATTCACCTGATACGCACCCACCTGACAATGCGAAACGACCCATGGCCAACCGCGGACAGGCACAGAGGTACAAAGGCACCCAAGGCCGTGGAGTCCGTTCGTCTTTCGCGGGTGCCTGGCAACGCCCAGGGAGAAACGTCTCGCCGTCTCCCGGCTTGGAGGTGCGGGGTGCAATGCGCCTTGGACCTTGGAGGATGGGACACGCGGTGCTGCCGCGCACGTGCATCAGTTTCGGGTGGACCGTGGGATGTGGGCTGACGGTGTTCGATACAGAAGGTCGTTCTTGGTGCAGCTGTTTAGCCGCGAGCTGGAGGGAGGCTGGCGCGTGGATGACCGGCTTGTCCGTCGTTCCTCGTGCGACCAGACTGGGAGTCGAGCCGTTCTGACCGCGGCGGCGTCGGAATGAAATAACGGCCGACGCAGAAAGGCAGAAAGGCAGAGACTCGCATCAGCAACATCTGACATTCGTGGCATGGCATCATCACGACATGGTAGAATCATGGGCAGCGTGGCACAAACCCAACGATAGACAACAACGCGCCACGTCATCACCCAAGGTTGCACAGCAGCCAGCAGCCAGCAGCCAGTGGGTGACCGTGCTCCCTCGCCCAGAGCAGAGCCTAGAGCCCCGAGAACAGAGCGCAGAGAACAGAACACAGAACACGGCACAGGATCCCAGCCAGCCCGACCTGAGAGGTTCCAGAACCATACGCGTATGGCTCAAGGCTGAGGTCGGGCGTCCGAGGTTCGGGACGGGACTGATACGCAAGGCCAAGGGCGGTCAGCGGGCCGTGTCCGGCAGCGCGACTGCGGAAGGTATTGGATGCACGTGAGGCAAGGGGAGAGTAATGCCGCCGCCGTCCGGGCCCGCTATGGAAGGAGGCGGCCTAGGAGTTGCATAAGGGAGGGAAGGAGGAGCAGGTGGAAAATGCTTCTATCGGCCAGTCCAGAGAGCTTGTGCTGCGAAGCAAGAAGCACCAGGCTGCGAAGCACCAAGAGAGAAGGAAGGAAGAAGCACCAAGCACCAAGCGAGAAGGAAGAAGGAAGAAGAAGCGCACCGTGCGTACAGGATCGGAAGACAGCGTGCTGCCAATAGATGCTGCCAATAGATGCAAGGTTGCCTCGTAGGTGAGGCCGAGGTCCGGGGACGGGATCGGCTCCGAGCTTCTCTGCGCAACGAGCTATGAGCCGATCCAGTACTTCGGAATGAGGCCAGTGTGTGGTGGGGCTACAACCCGGTCCCCTGGGCAGCGTACGTAAGCGGTTATGACAGCCTTCGGATTCCTCTAAATCATAGGGTAACTTATAGGGTCCTGACGACCAGCGCTGCGATGCTACAGTACAACAATCGCCAGCCTGCGGCTATTGGAGGATGGACGTGCCTGAAGGGTCCCACGGGGCGGGAGCGGATGTTTGCCGCTTGGGGAGGGCTGAGGGGATGAGGGGCTCGGCAGGGGTTGTGGCTGGTTTGACGCGCGGGGATGCCGCCGGTCGAGAATAGGCGAGGGAAGGACAGGGGAGAAAGCAAAAGGCGTCCTGTGGAAGAGCCGAGAAGAAAAGCAAGAGGAGGTTTTGTGCCAAGGTCGTCCGGCTGCCAGTGGAATTGTGGTTGGCAGGTGGTTATTATATGTCTCAAGCCTCTGCGGCTTGCAGTGTGCAGCCGGAGCCGGTGCATGTGTGCGGTGACAGGGGCCATGCGCTGGGTTGTGTGAGCGCGTGCGCGGGGTGCGGGTGCTAATTTGGTGAAGTAAGCGAGGGGCTGGGCTGGGCACTGAGAGTGCTGCTGGAAGCTATGATGTGTTGCTGAGTTGCTTATGCGTTGGACTGATATTGGAGTTGGACGCCCGGGAGTGGGTATGAGTGGGAGATAGGATGCTGTCGATGAGCCGGAGCCGGGAGGGTGGATTGCCCGGGGAAGGCTTACGTGGTTGGGATTGGAGTCTCCGGGGGCTGGCGGGCATTGGTGTGATGATCTGGTCCCGTCCCGGTCAGTTGGACCAGTTGCACGCGGCGGTGTGTCCCGGGCCATGTGGTGCTCTGGGGCGAGCGGTGTGGTGTGGCTCCGAGTGCATGCGTTGATAGCACAGGGCAAGCGTGCAGAGCACACCACCGTATCCTATCCTATCCTATCCAGCGCACGGACATGAGCACACGCACACGCACACGTATACGGCCGACCACGACACCCGCCAGTACCAGTGGCTCATCATAACCCCTTCATGCTCATCTAATCATTCCCTCTCTCGCCAGCTATCGCCCCCCCTCGCCACCCCCGTTGCCCCCTCCCTCCTTCCCACCACCACCAACAGCAACAGGCAGTAGGGCGCATACACGCAGGGGACGACAGCAACTAAAGGGCTCGTTCGACACTTCCCTCCTCTCCCTCTCCCCCTCCCCCCTAAGGAGCATGTCGACGCCCTCCTCGCGCTCCCGCAGCCTTCGCCTCCCCTCCCTCCTCTCCCGTCCGCCATCATCCCGTCCCTCCCCAGCACCAGCAGCGCCCATCTCGCCCTCCCTCACCCCTTCCCCCGACGCTCCCCTCCTCCTCGCACCGCGGCACCTCCTCGCCCCGCTCTCCATCTCCCGCCCCCTCTCGCCCATGTCCTCCGGCCTCCCATCACCCACATTCTCCCGCCCTGCATCCCCCTTCCGCCCAGCCCCGCCAGTGCACACCCCCACCCCACCCCTGCCCGTCTCCGTATCCCTCAAAACCGTCAACCTCCCCTCGCCAACAACAGCAGAAGACGTCCTAGTCCCCGGAGACCGCATCGGCGTCGGCCTCCAGCTCCTGGGAGAGCGGATCAACCCCGTCCCACTTGGCCGCCACCCCACCCCGGAGGAAGGAGGAGAGATCGCCCAGGTCGTAGAGGTCAAGCGCAAGATTGGGGAGGGGAGCAACGCTTGCGTGTACCTTGTCCGGGAGGTGCTGGGGCTCGGGGAGGGGGAGTCGGCCCGCGGGCGAGGACGCACAATGCACCGCGGGCGGAGACCGGCGGAGGAGGAGGACATCTTTGGCGCGCTGGAGCTGGAGGACGACGATTTCCCCCCTGCGCGGGAACCAACACGGTACGGAAGGGAGTTTGCGATCAAGGTTCTCTCGAAGCGGGATCTCTCCCCGGGGCAGATCGGCACGCAGCTGGTCGAAGCCCAGATCCACCAGAGCCTGCCCTACCACCCGAATATCGTCACCCTCCACCGGACGCTCGAGACGCAGAGCTGGCTCCTGCTCATCCTTGAGCACGTACCGGGCGAGGACCTGTTCTATTTCCTCGAGCAGGCACGGGACGCCGATCATGGGCATGCGCACCCGCACGCGCATGGGCATGTGCAGCCGACCAGCTCCTCAGACCCAAACTTCATCCTCTCCCCCTCCCCCTCCTCCTCCTCATCAGAACACACACTGCACGCCGCTGCCGCCCTATCGGTCACGGGCCCGCTCTCGCACACCCCGCGCACGCCCTCCCTCCTCTCCTCCCACTCTCCCAACTCCCTCCTCTCCTCCCAGCGCCTGCGGCTCATCGCGCGCATGTTCACACAGATGTGCGCAGCAGTCGCTTTCTGCCACGCGAACGGCATCGCACACCGGGATATAAAGCCTGAGAACTTTATCGTCACCGAGGGAGAGGCGGAGGACGGGGAACGGCGCGTCGTCGTCAAGCTTACCGACTTTGGCCTGGCGAGCAGGGAGAGGGAGAGCAGGGACGTAGACTGCGGCAGCGCGCCGTACATGAGCTTTGGTCCGTCCCCCCCTCCTCCTACCTGCGCAAGCAATGACTGACTGACCGACCACAGAATGCGCAAACAACGTCGCCCCGACGTACGCGACCCAGCCCGCGGACGTCTGGTCCCTCGGAATCGTGCTCATCAACATGCTGTACCACCAGAACCCTTGGCCACGCGCTACGCTCGAGGATCTCGAGGGGGACGGCTCGGCCGAGGCGTTCGCAGCGTTCAAGCACTATGGTGCGGACTTCTTTGTGGATAGGTTTCCGGGGGTCACTTCCGTGCGTCTATCCCTTCCTCCTGCGGTGATTGGATTGTGTGCTGATCTGTGAGGCGCAGTCGATGGCAGAATGGCTAGCAGACAAGGTCTTCTGCGAGCCTGAGCACCGGGTGGGGGCAGACGAGTTCGGGCTCTGGGTGCTCGACCTGGGCGGGATGGTGGACGAAGCTTCTGTCCGGCTTCTGCGCAAGGCGAGGTCAAAGCAGCGCAAGGACAGCGTGAGGAAGAGCAAGAGCAGGGCCATGCGTTCCCGGGACGCGGCTGTTGGGCGGGACGCTGAGGACGGGGCGGAGGGGAAGGAACGCGGATCTCCCCCAAGCTCACGAGAGCCGAGCATCATGAAACGCCGAAAGCGAGGGGCGAGGAGTAACAAGAGCAAGAACTCTGCTGCCAATTCTGCTGCTTCACTCCCCCTCCCAGCAGCGGCAGCGGCGATGGCTAGCGTGGCTGTCCAAGCCCAAACCCAAGCCCAGGTGGTGAGAGACCCAGAGGCGGCCCAGCTCGCCGAGCACGCTAGTGCCGTCGAAGCGCTCGCGCGTGAGGCGAGCATGGTCAATGGCAGCATTAGCACGGCTCGCTCCGGATCCCGAACGCCTAGCCTCATCCCTTCTGCCGACGAGCCGGTCCCTCCTTTACCTTTACCAATGTCGATGCCGATGCCGACGACAATGCCTCTCCCGATGGCAACACCCGTCAGCACGGCCGCCACGCTCCGCGCGCGCCCGAGCGTAGAGGACGAGATCTGGCTCCGCGGGCGTCAGCCCACGCAAGCAGCGCTAGTCCTCCCCATCCGTGCGCCTATCGGGCCTAGCGCTGGCGCCTCCTGGCGGGCGCACCACAGCCCGCTCAACCCGAACCCGCAGCCGAACCCGGCTTACGCCAGCTCGGTGTCCAGCTTTGCGCCCAGCACTGTGTCGACGTACAATACCCGCTTGAGCAACGGGAGCATGCGCAGCCTCAGCACCGTCGCGACTACCATGTCCGATCCGACGAGCGTCAAGTCCCGCTGGAGCGGGCTGAAGGACCCAAGCATGCGCAGTGCGGGCTCTGCGGGCTCTGCAGACTTTTCGAACCCTAATGGCTTGGGCGGCAAGGAACTACTCCGGGAGATGCCGGCGAGCCCGCTTGGAAAGGGCGCTAGGGTGCCACGGACAAACGTGAAGCGTATCGAGGGCTTGCCGCCTGAGATTGACGACCTGCGCACGCCGTTCAAGACACCCACGCCGGCGCAGAGGATTGTGCATAATGAATCAAAGTGCGTAGATGCCGCTCGGCCAGAGCGATTTCACTGACGATTTGTGCCCAGACGCTCGCTGCCGCGAAAACCCAGCACACCAACAAAGCTCGACCCGATCGCCGAGCGCGAGCGGGCGGCAGAACGCGAGCGAGTCCAGATCGAGAGGGCTGCTAGTGCGATATTTCAGCGCCGGGACGCGTCCACTTCCACCACCAGCCTCTCAAGCAACCATGCCGTGTCTCCCGCTTCCACCATTGGGACCGTTTATGAGGAGCGCGGCACCCCCGGTCGAGCCAAGCAGGGACAAATCTTGACGCTGGGCAAGATCCTGCGCGGCCTGGGAACTCGGGAGGCCAGGAACTGATGATGTTTTCCTGCTACAGTAACCTCCTCTTGTGTCCACTGTCTGATTTCTGTGTCGAATCTCTGCCAATTGCCGCTTACAATACCTTATCCTAGTAACTTAACATCCCCCAGCTTGCCGCTTGTGCAATTCCCCCCCTCTCGTGCGGCTGAACGCGCTTTGCCATCCTCCTCCCTTTTCCTGCCCAGTATCCTTTTCCCCCTCATCACTCATATCACACCCGCAATGCTCTCGGCTTGTCCCTGTCACTCATTACCATATCAACTTTTTGCCTCTTCCTTCTTCTTCTTCCGCTTCGGCATCTTCCATCTGTTGTTTTACCGCGTTTTTAATCGCCTTTTGTGGCCCGCAGAACGGGCGCATAGTCGGTCGTTTCATCATGTTGCTGCGTGCAGAACGGGTCTCCGTCTGTCTCTCGCCGCAATTGTGTCGTACCCCCTCAGTAACGGGGTTGTCTTAGTACAGTAGCAGCTACTCTGCGAAAAATAGTAGTCAAATCAATCGAATACCTCGCACAGCACACACGCGACTGAATTCCCCTACCGTAAGAAAACCGCATGCGTACTCCTTGGAACCATCAGCGCGAGTGTGATCGGACAACTTAGCAAAGCCGTTCCGCACGGGAAGCGCAGTAATTGGTAGTCTCGCGGCATGGTGGCCTCCCGGAGCCGGACGTTTGTGAAACAAAGCAATGCGCAACGACTACCTTCGGGTCCGGGAGACCGAGCCAGCCCTGGCCGCTGCCGCGAGGCGCCGGAAGACTTACGCGCGTCTTTCTCGGCTGCGCGTGTGCTGCAGCTCGAACGTGCGCCCGTAGCCATATGCAGGACTGCGCGCGGGCAGCATGGCCGGTTTTGTCCCACCTGGACGGGCGCGTTCTGATACCCGGTGATTCAGCGTGTCATCCGGGTGTTACCGAGGGCATCATGCTATTGCGTGTGGCCAGGGCCGAGCAGTAAAAGGTCTAGATGCCGAAGAGTGCCAAGTATACATGAGTTGGGCCGAAGATCTTCCAGAAAGTCATACAACAACAACAACATGAAAGTGGTCCATTGCAGCGGTAGAAACGAGAGAATAGAAAGGGATGAAGATGGTTGGATACGATCTACGGAGATCTAGAGCGGCCAAGCTCGGCCGCTTCGGCCGTCAGGTGTCCTGCTCGTGCGAGGCCCATGCGCGAGGAAGGGTTGGGCGGGACGAGGCGTCATTCTCTCTGGCTTTGGGTGCTGGAGAGCCTGAGCAAGGGGCGGCTGGGCGCTTCGGACGCAGGGGATAGAAGACGCACGCCGGCAGCTGGAGGGATAAGGCGTGGAGAGCCACAGTATGGCTGATGCGCGGTGCGCTGCGCTGAGGGGCGCGGGAGGTCCTCGTCTGCCGGCCGTCGCGCGGTGTGAAGGTGCGTCCCTAGGGGGTTGAGCTGATGCTGGCTGAGCGAACGGCGGTCCCAGCCTCGTTTGAAGGCCGTGCTGTCCCGCTCGCTAGCGAGCGGGGCGCGCCACATCCAAATCGGGATTCGGCTTGGACCGTTCTAGTTAAGCGGCGTTTGATCTACTTCGTCGGCGCTTACCGTCGCCGGTCCGGCTGATGTCCTCCCTGCTACTGTCCGTGCGGCTGGTGCGGCTGGTGCTGGTGCTGATGCTGATGCTGCTGTTGCCCCTGATGCTGCGAGATCGAGTGAGGATGCTGCGGCGCCTGCCCCCCTGCCCGAGGATGCAAATGCAGATGTCCCCTCACGCTCCTGACCCCTCCTCCCCGACTCATGGACACATCGCTGCTCCCGCTATCAGTCTCCACCTCCATCCCCGCACTCCCTCCTGCACCCAAGGATCCAGCAGGGCCGTCCTCCCCTGCGTCGGAAGCGGATGAGCTGGCGGAGGAGTCGGAGGCGCTGCTCGAGGCGGGCGCGGGGGAGGGTGAGGGGGCGAGCGCGTAGAGCGGGTGCGCGGAGACGAGCGATTCGTAGTATGATTGGATTAGCTCGCGGGTCGTCTGTGGGGGGAGCGGGGGGGTCAGAACTGGTTCTAGGGGGAAGGACGGTGGTGCTGCACGACACGCGAAACGAGCGGAACCCCTGCTCAAGAACTGAGAAGGAGAAAACGGGGACTCACTGCGAGCCTCCAGTCTATCGCTGTCAGAAACTCCCTCTCGAGCAAATTGAGCTCCTCTAGCCCTAAGCCGCCTACGCGCGCATAGTGCGTGTTCTTGCAGAAGACGTCGCAGAGGGCCTTTGAGCTGCAAGTTATGGAGGAGATGAGGAAACGGTGGACTGTTAGGGAGGAGAGGGCGAAGGAGGGGTTGCGCGCGCAGATTAGGTCCACGTAGTGCAGCGTTAGGAGGAGGCAGGAACGCTGTGGGCGGGCGAGCCGAGCATGCGAGAGAGCGAGCAGCCATGACGAGCGGAGTAGAGCGGCGAGCAAGGCAGCGAGCGAAAGCAAAGCGAGGGAAAGAAAGAGAACAAGGTCAGCAGGGGCGATGACAGGAAGGGCAAGGAGCGCACCTCTGGTTTCGTATACTGGACGATGCGGGCGAGGTAGTCGTGTATCGAGATTGTGGCCGGGGTGCGGGAGTGGAAGCGGGTGAGGTTTGGCCTAAGGGAGGGGGAGAGGGGTTAGCTTGCTGTTTGTTTGTCTCTGGGTGGTGGGGCAGGGAAGGTGCAAGAATGAACCGGAGAGGGGAAACGAGCGAGTGAAAACGGAAAGGGGAAGGAACGCACTGCTGGACGATGATCTGATCATTGATGCTCGTCAACCGCTCCAGCATGTCCGCTACAAATCGCCCACGCACGCTCGGTCAGCATTTCCCCACACTTCCGCCCGGGGGAAATGGGCATACCGACGAGGAGGACGAGTGCGGGGAGGGGGGCTTGCTCGAAGTTGCGCGGGAGGAGTTGGAGTTGGGCTGCCTCTGCGTCGGGGGTGGGGGCGGAGGAGGGGGCTGGGCTGGGGGAGAGGGAGGAGGAGGGGTGGGAGACGCCCGCGGAGAGGGATGAGGCTCTAGAGTGCGCTTGGGCTTGGGCTTGAAGTTGGGAGGGGTGGGAGGGGAGCGGTTGCGGTTGGCCCCGGGGCTGAGGCTGGGGTTGTTGAGGCTGGGAGTTGGATTGGGAGAGATGGGATTGAGATTGAGATGGGGCTCGCGCTGCACGCTCGCCGGGAAAGTGGGCCATGCGGCCGCATGCTAGGCTCGGGGTTTGGCACTCCTCCTCACGGATCGCTGGGTCCTAGCGTCGTCCACTGGCAGGGCAGGCGGACGGTCGTTTGGCGCTCGGGCTGGTGGTGCAGGGATTGCAAGCCTGAGCTGCCAGTGATCGGCCTGAGAGAGGGAGGGATCACAGGCTATCGTCAAGATCGATAGGGCCGTGCTTGTGTGCGACCCTGGGAAGGAGAAGGGGTCGGCCGGTAGGGTGCAGAAACTCGGAAAGGCGGCGTTGCGGATTGCGGATTGCCAGTGCGGATTGCGGGTGGCGGAAAAGTTGTTGAGCGCCTGCGTTCGGACCCGAGGATTATCCGGGTAGGGTTCGGCGATATTTTGATGTTGAAGCGTACAGTATACACCACCTTTGGTTGAGCTACTATGGGGTACTAGCGGTAGGCTCGCTCGACTCGTTCTGCACACACGCTCCTCGCTTCTCTCCAGCCTCTGCCCTGCTGAGCCTGCATGCCCAAACCCTTGCGATGGAGTCCCTGCCCTCCTTGTCCATCTCGATCCCGTCCTCCCTCTCGCACCTGCCCCCTCTCAGCGCACACGAAGTATCCGCAATCCTCTCATCCTACCAGACACTCCCTCCTCCCCTCCCTCTCCCCCTGCCCCTCCAGCACCCGCTCCAACAACTCCCCCTGCTCCCCTCCCCCCCTCCGCCCGCACAGCTCGAACCCCCTCCCACAGCGCTCCAGCAGCTCTCCCGCTCCCTCAAATCCGGGGGAGCGGAATACGGCTCAGACGTCCCCCTCTCCCCCTCCCGCCGGTCAAAATGGGCTTTGCTGGAACTGGAACGCATCGCGAGAAGGGCAGAGATGGAGGTATTCTCGGAGAGCGAACTGCCAACTTCCCCAGTGTACGACTCACAGTCTGCATCGCCCTTCGACCCCGCCACACCGCACCCTTCCTCCCAGCACCCTTCTGGCCCAGCACACATGCACATGCATAACCTCCTACTGGGCGCAGGCGACTTCCTCATAGACATAAACGTCTCCTTCTCACCCGCTTCGCCCTCCCCCACACTCGTGGCCCTGCTCACTTCCCACCCGGCCAACCCAGCGCTGGACAGGCTACTCGCAAGACACTTGAGTCAGTTCTTCGCCATGCTTCGTCCTTCCGCGCCG
Organism: Calocera viscosa TUFC12733; assembly: GCA_001630345.1. Lineage (NCBI taxonomy): Eukaryota > Fungi > Basidiomycota > Dacrymycetes > Dacrymycetales > Dacrymycetaceae > Calocera > Calocera viscosa. Next base: position 136,662 of record KV417309.1, read on the forward strand.
GCGGCAGCAGCATCAGCAGGGGCATCGGCATCGACATCGGCATCGGCGTTAGCAGGGAAGGAAGAGTCCGAAGCAGAGGACGTGAACACCGTCCTGATCCAGCGACATCTCTCCGTGCTCGAAAACTGGCTACGCGAGCTCAGGGCCGTGCAAGCGCTCGTGAAATCCGCCGAGGAGCGGGGGGAGTCAGAGGCAGAGGCGGGGAGGTGGTGGGGTGTTGTTGGGCTGGTGGCGGGGGAGTGGGAGGGCAGGGTTAGGGAGGCGTGCGGCTCCGGCGCTGGCGAGGGCGAGGGCGAGCACTCGGGCGCAGGAGAAGGGGAGGGGGAGGTAGACGGGGATGAAGAGGCGGACGATGCTGCAGGGGGGGACACGGAGCCGACGCCGCTGGACGTGTTGTGCACCGCGCTCCCGCTCCCACTCCCATACCTCACCTCCCCAAGCCTGACATTCCTCCTCCACCTAGCGCCTGAAGCCTACCTCACCCTGCTCCGGCTCCCTTCGCCGCCCGCCCCAGCAGGAGCACAGCACCCACACACCGCACCCCCCCTCTCAGCGCTGCGCGAGTTCCTCGCCCGCCCGCCCTCCTCCCTCCCCGCACAAACCTACCCCTTGGCAAACCTAGCCCTCCTCCCCTCCCCCTCCCCCGCGCCATACCCCTTCCCGCCCGACTCCTTCCCCCCGAGCACAGAGCAGCCCTTCCCGACAAGCGAGCAGCACCACTGGTCCCTCTCCTTCAACCCGCCTATATGGGTGCGCAACTCTGCCCTATCCGCGCTGGGGCAGGTGCCGGGAGAGGGGATCGTTGGCCAAACGGGTGACTGGCTCGGTGCTGTCGTGCGTGTTCCCCTTTCATCCGTCCTTGTACATAACACTGGCTAACGGTCCTCTGGCACAGCTCGACCCGCGTCTGACCCCGCAGCCAACGTACACCTGGCGCACGCGTCTCCCAAACAACTCCAAAAAGGGATACAGCATCACCTTCGCCCCCTCTGACCAGGGTGCCGGCGGGAACGTGAGCACCTCGCTCGAGGGGGCCGTACAGCTCTCCCGGCTGCCTGTGCGCAGCCCGGGTGAACTGAGGCACGCGCTGGAGGTGGTGCAGGGGGAGTGCTGGCTCGCTGGTGTTCTCCGGGGGCTTTCTGGGGAGTCGACTGCGGGCGAGCAGGAGGAGGATGAGGGCGGTGTGACGGTCGACCAGCTGCTCGCGGGCGCCCTGCCCCCTAACCCAAATGTGCCCATGACCCTCGCTCTCTCCCCTTACCTCGCGCGGGGGAGCGGGGAAGCTTGCTTCAGGCTCGCGGTGCTGCCCCATCTTACGCTGGCTGTGTTCCACCCTTCCTCTTCCTCTTCCGGAGGTGCAGGAGGTGCAGGAGCAGGAGGGAGGCTGCGCGTCGAACGGCAGTCCGTCTTTCCCCCGCCCAACTCTGGCCCAGAGCAAGCGAGGGACTGGGAGGCCCGCGCGGCAGAAGTGCTCCGGCGGGGCGGAGTGGGGTTCCTAGCCGAGTGGGCATGGGAGGGGGAGCACGCGCTCGTTGCTGAGTATCCTGGGAGACGGCTCCTCCCGGAAGTCGAGCTCCCGCCCCAGCCGCAGATCCGGGTGAGCATGGATGGCCTGGGGCATCTAGATCACCTGATGGGGATGGGCGTGGATATGGATATGGAGCACCATGATGCGCAGTTGCAGCAGCAGCTTGACGACGCTGCGCTCGCTGCTGGGCAGACTCTGGGCGTCGGAGCAGGGGAGGGCGAGGGGAGCACGTTTGACGAACTGTTTGGGGGTAGCTCGGGGGACGTGGACGTCGATGTCGGAAGCGGGTTTGGGGATATGCAGGATATGGAGCTTGCGGACCTGGGCGACCTCGCCGACCTGCCCGAGATGGGAATGGATGACCTGGGCGATATGACGGGTATGGACCTTGGGATCGACATGAATATGGACGACCTCGCCCTGGGGGATATGAGGCACCTGGGGATGGGAGAGCTGGGGGGGATGGATCTGGGCTTGGAGGTGGGGTTGGGGCAGGCGGCGCAGGGGGAGGGTGCGCCTGCTGGGGAGGGAGAGGCGGGCGGGGAGGGCGCGTAGGGCGCGTAATGTGACGTGTGCGTGCTGTGCCAGAAGGTGCATTTGTAGCTTTTATGAACAAGCTCGAAACGAAACGGGAAGGATATTGCAAATGGCCCAAACAACAAGGACAACCGCAAGCAGCCGAGAACGCTCACTAGACGCGGAATAGGGTCTTGTTGTCGGGGACGATCAACTAATCAGTAGTGGCACTGCGGGCTTGGCGCGTGATGTCGGCAAAATATTGGGAGGAACTGTCCTTTGTATTTAGCCTTCCAGGCCCGTCCTTCTTAACGAAAAGAAGTGCCGAGCCCTGGGCGGGCGCCGGAATGAATCCTGGTGAGGACCCTCTCCAGCTACGACGCTACGACGCATATGCCCAAGCCAGGCAGGACGAGGTCGGGAATTGTGCATTACATTAAAACGACAATTTGCAAACGTGCTAACAACCTACACCCCTATTGCCTCTCCAATGGCTCCTCTATATCCGCCCCTCAAGCCGGTCCTGAATGCCCTTGACGACAACCTCCGCCTGGACGGGAATAGCGTTCCCCCGGAACCCTTCCGGGTAGTTGAATTCCGGGATGTTGGATGGGCCCACAACCGTGTCGTTCTGTGTGCCAAAGTAGGCCTACGCCAGCCGATCACTCATAGTCGCGCGCGTACCCGCCGGGGTAGAACATCTCGATGATGGTCGAGAGCGAGTTAGTGAGCAAGCTCCGGCCGTCCGTGCCTTGCTGGCGCCGTGCGGCCCAGACGTGCGGCCTAGAAGCACAACTTGGCGCGCTTGCTCCATACTTCGGCCAGCGAGGGAAGTGTGGACTCCCCTTGCGCCGGTGCGCTCCCATATGCCGGAAATAGGTGTAGGCCGGGAGCCGGGGGAGAGAAGAGTTGATTAGGTGCACGCCGAAGTAGCCGGTAAGGGGGCGGAAGCAGAGCCTGGGTTGATCCACGTGGTGGGCCGGCATGAATGGGGCTGGGCCTAGGCGGGTAGGCGGGGGATCCCTGATCGGAGGCTAAGGCGCCGCCCTTTCGCCCCTAGCCTCTTTGCCTTTCTTCTTCTTCGAGTTCGTCGCCTTTTATCCGAACAACGGCGGCCTCCATCCCCTCCGCCCCCTCACCTCCCGCCATGTCCGCCTCGCCCACTGTGCTGACCCCCTCCCCCGCCTCCTCAGAGCATGGCCACTCCTCCTGCTCCCCGCAGCCCTCCCCGTCAAACGCGCCCCTCTCCGCCCTCTCCCAGCTATCCAGGAACACGTCCGTCATCTCATCCTCATCCTCAAGCTCATCCCTGTCGCTCCACATCCCCTCCCCGCCCCAGCAGCCCCCCACACCGCAAATAAGCATACCGCCCTCCCCCCGTCTCCCACCACGCAGAGCACCAGGCACGCTCCAGCTCGGCCCTGCAGCAGCCTGGGCACCACCACGTTCCCCGCACCCGACGCCCCCAGCAACGCCCAGAGGGGATCGCTCGCCCCTCTTCGGCGTCCCGCGCGACATGCTCCCCGACCGCGACCGCGACCGTTCCACCCAAAGACACATGAGCATCGCCAGTGCCGCCTCGGCCGAAACGACTTCTACGCTCCGGCCGAGCTCGCGCTCCAGCAGCGTCGCGGGCGAGCGTCCTGCCGGTATCTCCCCGCGCGACTTCCGTTTTGGCCGCGAGCTGGGCACCGGCTCATACAGCGTCGTCACGGCCGCGTACCTCCCGCAGAACGGGCAGACGTACGCGATCAAAGCTCTCGACAAGGCGCATGTGCTGCGGTACAAGCAGCAAGGCAACAAGGTCGATGTGCAGAACGAGCGAAAGGCGCTCATGCGGCTCTCTAGGCCAGGGCACCCGGGCGTCGTCAGGCTCTTCTGGGCAATGCAGGATCAGGCATCTCTATGTGCGTCCCGCCCGTCTATACCACCAAATCTCCTACTAACACCGCGCGCAGACTTTGTACTCGAACTCTGCCCAAAGGGGGACATGACAACCGTCCTGCGTCGCCTGGGCTCGTTCTCGCTACCGTGTGCGCGTTTTTACTTTGCGCAGATCCTCGATGCGGTGTGCTTCATCCACTCGCAAGGGATCGTACACCGGGACCTCAAGCCGGACAACTTTCTATTCACGGATCAGTGGAGAATCAAGATTACGGATTTTGGCTCGGCGAAGATTGTCGAGCCTGCCGAGGGTGCGTTTTGCGCGCGCGTTCTTCGCGTGGGGAAGTACTCACGCTGTTGGCAGAAACGGACACGCCCGCCGGCTCGCGCAGAACCTCCTTCGTCGGTTCCCCGCAGTACGTCTCCCCCGAAATCCTAGCCCACCAAGCCGCGTCCTACCCTACCGACCTGTGGTCACTCGGGATAATCCTCTACCAAGTGATTGCTGGGCATTTTCCGTTCGACAGCCCGACCGGGGGCATAGCGCATTATCTCATGTGGCAGAGGGTGCTCAAGGGCGCGTATTCCTTTGAGGAAGGGTGGGACGATCCGGCAAGGGAAATGGTCAGAGCGCTGCTCGTGAACGACCCTTCCCAGCGGCTAGGCGCGGGGGGCGGGGAGGAAGGCGCGCGACAGTTGAGACAGCACAAGTTCTTTGACCAGCTCGATTGGCCCAGCTTGTGGACTTGCGAGGTACCCGCATTCGAGGCCGGCATGTATCGCCGTGAGGACCGAGGGGCGCAGGGGGAGGGGGAGGACGAGTGGGCGCTCATGCTCGATCGCCTTGGGGTCAAGAGCGAGGATGAGATGGAGGAGGCTTTTGAGGAGGAGGAAGAGGAGGAGGAGGAGGAGGAGGAGGCGCGGATCGGCAGCGGCAAGGATGACCCTCATGGCGATCATGTTGAGCAATGTGAGAGCGCAGGAATGCTGTAAGGCCGATCGTTCGTGCCATTGTTCATCGGTCGCGTGCGTGCCAATGTTAATAGGTCACAAGAATGCCCAACGGCGATCGTGCGCGCTGATGCTGATTGGGCCTAGGAATGCCCCTGCGTGCCAATGCTGATAATCGGCCACTGGAATGGGCTAAGCGTGCCAATGCTAATCGGGCCAGGACTGCTCTGAGGCGATCGTGCATGCCACTGGCAGCCTTTGCATTGTCGGTGCTGTCGGGCAGCGCCATCCGTGACGACCATATCATATGCATTGACGAACCGCATAGAGTCTTGCGCGTATACGCGTATGGAGATAGGTACACGTCCAAAGCGGGAGAGGGTATTACAAGGTCCTTCAAGTTAACGGGCACACGTCACCTATCCGCATCCTCATCATCACGTTCAGCGGTGGCGCAGCAAGCCTCAGGTGCTCCCGGCCTTTGTGGGTTAGAAGCGGCAACCAGTCGCCCCCGGCCCCTCCAGCCATTGTCTTCACCGCCTATTGACTGTTGCCGTCATGCGCAAGACGCCCTATCTCGTCGCCCTGGGTATTCTTCTTGTTGCTCTAGTCTTTACGATCCTCTCCATAGCGTTGCCAGACTGGTGAGTGAAGAAGCCCTGTCCCCTGAACATATTGCTGAGCACTCCAACGTCAGGCTCTACGCTGAGAACCCGCCCAACCTACCTCCTGGTGTAAACGTCCGTTACGGTCTCTACCAGCGATGCGAATCCGCCCTGGGGACAGTACCCTCCGACTCCAGACATGAGGACCACACAAATTTCCCTGGTTCAGCCGCACATCTTGCACCCCTCGATGCATTTGATACATTTGCTGGGAAGCGAATCCAGTACAACTGCCGCCCCTTTCCCGTTCGCTCAGCATGCGAAGTCCTTGGAGAGACGTTCTGCGTGCTGTGGACCACCGCTGGCTACGTAAGCGTGATCAGCGTGGTCTTTGCTTTGGCGGGGCTTGTCGTCCTTGTCATCGTGAGCTCGCATCTGAGCACAAGGGCCAGGAGGAGGGGTGCGTGGAAGTGGGTTACTGGCGCGACCCTTGTGCACGGTGAGCTATGATGTCCACCATACCTCTGTTTGAGCTGACGAATCCCATAGCCGCGCTGCAAATTACGACCATGGCTATTGTGTTGCGCTTGTTCATTACTGAGCAGAATCGCTTCCCCGATCCCAATACGAAGCTCTGTATATCAATCTCTCTATGCAATGGGAAAGCCGACTGACCGTATCTTGCATCACAGATGCTTCGTTCTGGCTATGTGTTACCTCGATCATTATCTCCCTGCTGCTGACGGCCGGTTTGGCGTACACAGGGCTTGCTGCTCGCGCCGGGCACAAGTGGGCTGCTGGGCGGCGCCCTTACGAACCCATCCCTGATGAAGTACCCAGCGTCTCCAGTCAAGTACCTGCGTGAGCGTGCCGAACTCCTGTACTTATACATAAACTCTCTTGTTTCCTATACCGACGCTGCTCACTTGTGTATCGAAAGCTTCCTGACCTGACTGAAACCTGTAACCGAATCTATTGTAATACGATGTTCTTTCTGGAGAATAAGGACGACCTTCTCGGTATGTATGTAATGTCGTGTTGCCAGTCATTACGTAGTACTGCACAGTTTAGACCCTCCCATCCTGAACATTGAGGGGGGGCACCAGATCGGCTTTCTATAAGAAAACCCTCCGAGGGGGCTGGCCAATGGAAGGCAAGACGAGTAGTACGAAACGGAGCTCGCTCGCCCGCTGAACCCCTCCGAATCGCCACGTTCCGCTTCTTTTAAGATGGCCGGCGTTGCCGACGCCCTGGCCGGCCGGCCCATCCATAGCCAGGGCCCGCCGGTAGCCCTTGCCTTGCCTCACCTTCAGTAGCTTCGCCGCCCCACAGATTGCCGTTGGGTTCAATTTGCAACTCTTGAAAGGATGACTAGGGTAACGTGAAGCGAGAGCTCCTTTGTAGCGAAGTACGAGTCCGGTGGTGATATGGCATGACTAAATGACGCGGGTCGCATCAAGAGTGCAGAAACGAGGGAAGCGACATGGGGTCACGCTCGTCCGATCTGGAGAGAGACCAACGCGGACAATATTCGGGGGCTTGGTGCTTTGCCAAGCTGCGCATGCCAAGGTAGAGTCCGCGTGACTCTGGGGAGATTAACGGGAGCATATTGGAATATTGGGGACGGAGGCAGCCCTGACACGCTCGTAGGCTTGTACAGTGACGTCCACCTTATCACCTTGAAGAGCAACACGTTTCGGACACTGCACGCCCACGAAAGATCTTTCACGTCTCTTATGCCTGAGTTCATCGGCTCCGATTCTTCTCAACATGAGGATGTTGCGTATCCTTCTCCCACAGTGTCCGGGTTAGCTTATTCCTCGTTATTGGTTGCAGCAACTCATCACCACATCTACAGGCTGAAGGTTGCGCTTCCTTCCCTCCCTTCGATTGGGGCGAAATCACGCGTTGAAACGCAGATCAAAGTCGTCTTACAAGTGACCATGCCAGATGGTGATCCTCTTGCTGGCTACAGAGTCGGAACGTGGAAGTATATCAAGCTGGAGAAGGGCACAGCTCTCAGAAAGCGACGACGGAACAACGCGAAGAATCGTTAGTTTAGATCCGCACTTCTACAATATATTCTGACGGCCTTAATGCTACAGCAACAGAGCCGAACCCCGAAGAAGTGCTGCAGCTTGTGGCCACTGTCCACCCCGCATCTCAGCCGCACCTAACAGCTTATCGGTGCGCCTCCTGCCACCAGCGTGAAGTAAAGCGTATGGCTCGGAAGCTTGCCCTTCGCGTTCGGCCTCCCCCCTCTCCTTCGCCCTCACCCGATGGAAGCGACCACTCCAAAAATTGTGACAATGTCGAGGAGGAGCTGGATGATAAACGCATGATCGTCTTCAACTGTACCGATTTGCAGGAGCTTCGAGATGGAGAGGTTAGCTTGCCAACTCGCTTGGTTTGCTATTGTCGGCACCACCGTGAGAAGGTCGGATTCATGTGAGCCAATTAGCAACGCCACTACCTCGCATATTCTAAGCACGCTTTTCTAGTGTGGTCTTTCAGCTTTTTGCCGAAGGTGGACGTCTGGTGGCAGAGGGTAGATCGCCACCCATCATGATCACAGATGATCATAAAACCCGGAACCCAACAGATTCGGAGTCACTGTCTGCCCTACGTCAAATCGGCTTCGTGTCGGCACCCGAAGAGGCAATGTCAAAGCGCAAGACGCCTACTGACGATAGTGCGGAGAGTCAACAGGAGCATCGGCCTCGAAAGAAAAATCGGTCTGCTGCTCCTACACCACCAGAAGACATGCAGTGGACGTCTCCTACTCATATGCCGATGTCATTGCCGTTGACTCCTATCAGCGCGCTGGGTGCTAATCATGCATTGCCGACTTTGCCACCTATCTTCCCCTTCCCTGAAGCGCTGAGTGGTACAATGCCATTGCAGCAGGGCCCAATGCCGACCAGTCCGAAGATCTTACGACTCGTTCCGCCCACTGGGCCAGTGGCTGGTGGCATTGAAGTCACCTTATTGGGTCAGGCATTCAGCTTGACAACCGCCCCTGTCTTCGGCAATGTGCCTGCTACGAGTTGGGTGCCCTACGGCGAGAATGTCATGGTTTGCATCTTGCCTCCAAGTCCATGCCCTGGCCCAGTTCGCGTCACTCTGCAAGGCGTGGATCCTGTTCTCGGGGAGGAGCCCGCCATCTTCTGTTATGAGGATCAGTCTGACAAGGCATTGTGAGCTCCAGAACGCTCAACTCACGGGTGCTGCATCGCTGACATTACCGCAGGATGGAACTAGCCCTGTTGGTCGTGGGGATGAAGATGAATGGCCGAATGGACACCGCCCGTGACGTTGCCATGCAAATCATTCTTACCGGTCGTTCTGTGGGATCTGAAGACTCGACCATGTCGGACGCCGACGGCCTACCGTATGGACAATCGGCGTATGAAGTTCCAAGGTTCGCACATGCGTCCCAAGCGGCTGGTCACGACTTCCAGTCTACTGTCATGTCGTTGATGCGGCTTTTGGAGGCACCGTTACCGTCAAATAGTGCAAACGCGCCGTACCTCTCTCTCACCAGTCCCACCGGTCTAACACTCCTCCATCTGGCTGTGATTCTCAACTTCCACCGTTTATGCGGCCAACTCCTGTCTCTTGGAATCGATCCGGATGTTCGAGATGTGAATGGCTATACTGCATTGCACTTCGCTGCACTCCGCGGTAGGGTGCGATGCGCGAGATTGTTGCTCGACGCGAATGCAGACGTCAGCATAGTCCAGGGCCTTGGTCTAACTGCTGCCGATGTGGCCAGGGCATGCGATGAATTGGATGTCCTAGAACTCTGTGAGGAGTATGCTCATACCGACAACTACGATGGTGTGGATGCGGATGAGAGCGCCGAGGATGGGTTGAGCGATGTGAGCGCTGGAATGTCCATGGAGAATGACGACACGAGCGAAAGCGAAGATATCGGCTTAGTACTCGCGCCGATCAGATCTGATATCCGCGATGCAACGTCGACTGCCGCAAGCCCTTCCATGTTATTACCCAGCACCGTCGCCTGCGAGATCGAGAACCTCCCGCCACTTCCGGACGATTCAGATACCGACCTCCTTGAGCAGATAGAGCAGAACCCGAATACAGCCCCGCCACCCTACAGCTACTGGCCGTCAACACTGGTCGACTATTCGGCAGCTCTCCTCCAGAAGGCCCTGCTGCAGCTGCAAACTCCACAGTACGCGACGCCTTGGAAGAAAATGCCATCTGTGGTTCCTACCGTCCCGTGGGAGAAAATGGCGGAGCAGTTGCATCTTCCAGCGATGCCGTTCATTTTCCATGTTGGTGTACCTTCGTGGCCGTCATCGCTGACGTGGCCCAGCGGAGTACCCAATCAAGACGGGGAGAAGATCGCATCGGCGGCTGGTAGGGTTCAAGTTGGGACGACATGGTGGCAACGACAAGATGCAGGGAAAAGCTCTAAAGCAGAAAAAGCAGACGTGAGAGTCGGTCGACCGTCTTTGAAATCGGATGCGCTTTCAGCGGCCACCACCGAAATAGTCTCGGCACCGTCAAAGAATGCCCGAAGGGTTCGCTACGACGAGATCGACGTCACAGATGGCGAGATCAATTCCTTCGCATATCAAGCCAGCATGGTCGGGCGTCGAGTTCACAGTGAGTAATATGCCTGCTCGGGTCGTGCTCGTAGGTTAAGCCTCTTTTCAGGAAACGATCGCATGCTTGTGCTCTTCTGGATTCCCATTCTTATCAGTACGTCCATTTTTCTCTGATGAAGAAGGCGATGAACTGAACACCGTGCCTCAGTTGTGCTATCATGGGCAGTTTGGCAGTCTCTGCCATATGCTTACTTCGCCCTGCAAGTCGGTTCGCGAGCCGTGAGCTCCAGGTTGATCCAGATCTAGCTTGTTCTCGTCTGGGCCTTTCTCGATTTATCTTTGTTTTGGGACGCGCGTTGTGGTGTTCAAAGTTACGCGGCTTGGACTTTGTCATGTGATCGGCAAAGAACGGCTGGAGTCTAACATCCAGAAATAGAAAACATGTGGTATTATCTGTAAACATAACTTGGTGCTGAATTCCGAATTGCGGAGTAAACCGTTTTTCAGGTGCGTTGAAGGTAGATAATACACTCGACTTGCACTCGACGAGAGACAGGGACCGCTGCCGAACCCTCCGTGGGGTGATTTCAAAAAGGTATTCATCGACACCTGTGCGATTCGAACACACGCGGTCTGAGACCATACCCTATGCTGGGAGTAGCAGGGGCACCCGTTAACCACTCCGGCAAAGTGTCAGCACAAAATTGCAGGCCCTATTTTATTACATATGCCAATACTCTGAGTGCTCAAAACCAAATTCGGGAATTTACATGTTTCCACCATGCATGTGAGCTTCATCTCTTCTGAGGTATTTCGCTCCAGCACTGAAAGTATTGACATGCATTGGACATCTCTAGACTCTTATCTGTATACAGTGTGGTGTATTCGAACCACAGTTTGCCAGCCTGCGCAACGGGGCTCAGGTCTACTTGCGGTCGGGCAGCTTATTCACCAGCTCTGGGACAGCTGCAAACAGATCGGCGACAAGCCCAGCGTCAGCGACTTGGAAGATGGGCGCATCAGGATCCTGTCACATTGATATTGAGCAAACGCATTCGAAGACGACGTAACCGAGAGACCGACTTTATTAATCGCAACAATGACTTTGGAATCCTTCATACCAGCGAGGTGCTGGATGGCACCGGAGATGCCCACCGCAATGTAGAGCGAAGGTGCCACAATCTTGCCTGTCTGACCGACCTATGGTGCGGAACGTGAGCATGGCGTCATCAAAACATGTACAACCGTCATGCCTGCAAGCTATTGTCGGCGTAACCAGCGTCCACAGCAGCGCGACTGGCGCCAATGGCGGCACCCAATTTGTCCGCCAGCGGGGTGAGGGTTTCATCGAAGATCTTGGCACTCTTCAAAGCACGGCCACCTGAGACGACAATGTCCGAAGAACCCAGTTCCGGACGTGAACTCTCGGTAGCCATGGTTTTCAAGTGCTCTGTAGGTACCTCCGACAGCTCTATCGGATTAACCTCTTCTACCGGCGCCTCGGAGGACCCAGTCGTCGCTTGTGGAAACGCAGTACCACGTACGGTGATTATGCGGATTCCCTCGAAAGTTGGCTTGACTGTTGATATGGCGTTTCCCGCGTAGATTGGCCTCGTATACACATCGCCATCGGACTCCAAAGAAATGGATGTCACGTCGGATATGGGTTGGACATCCAATTGAGCCGCTAAGCGGGGGAGCAAGGATTTAGATGTGGATGAGGTGGATGAAAAGAGGTGCGTGAATCCTTTCTCCTGGACGAGCTTGGCGAACAGAGGTACTAGAGCCTCTGGAACAGCATGCGAGTAGGAGGGAGAACGCGATGCCAGAATCTTTGTGAGACCCTCCACCCTTCCAGCATGGTTTGTAACGAGGAAGAAGAGTATACCAAATATGGGCTCACTTTGTCGCTTTTGGTAAAACGTCGTCCACTTGCTCATTCGAACCAACAAGTATGCCAGTGACGTCGCCGCCGAGAGCCTTCGCTGCAGTGAGTGCAGAAAGAGATCCACCGGTGATCTTGCCTCCAGCGTGCTCTAAGTAAAGCAGAGTCGAGGGCTGAGCCGGGGTAGCATAGAGTCTCGTCAACGTGGGCCGGAGAATGGCGACTGGGCGCAGGAACATGGTGGAGATGGGGACCAAGCGGAAAGTGGCTCACAGTCGGGAAGAAGGGTCTACTGTATCACGCTTCCGAACCCGCCCACACAGCCACCCCCGGTTCCATCACGCATGTGAATAGATCGGCTATACCCTCGGGCACACCGTTGGCATCGGGGAGTAGCCTGAGCGTGCGGCTGACCATCCTTCATCGACCATCCCCTCTCTCACCTCGCATCTCTTCATGTCCACTCTCCTCTCCAACGCAGATTGTGGTCCGGTGAACGCCCTGAGCCAGCTACAGAAGCATACCGATGTCGACAGAAGCCTTCAGCAGGTACGCCAACCGATCTGCCCGCCTAATGCAAGTGGTCGTTGTTGACTTGACACCTTCAGGACAGGACCGCTGGACCATCTACTTCGGTATGGATGCCCGTTATTCTTTAAAGCAGGCCGAGCTCTGACAATTATCTTCAATAGAGGCTCAATCGGCTGCCCTTGACATCGCCAGCCATCGCACCATCATCTGGCCAGGTCGCTGCAGCCAGATTCTTCTCAGGCCAGGCCCTTTCGCCCCCCAACTTCGCTCCACCAAGAGTGGAACAATCTCCGAGCTTTCAGGCCTCTGAATGGGGTAGAGAATTTACGCCCCTGGCTCTCCCTTCCTCAACTAGCCACGATAATCGCCTCGATGTTGATATGGAAACGGCTCTACGCCGTGCCCAAAGTGCGCTGGACCATCAGACATGGTCCTGTAATGCTGAAGGTATTGTGTAGACCACATTTGGCCATCTGCATCATCCAACATAGGGTTTGGGCCCTCGACCTGGGCCAGCGAATTTCGCCCTGCCTCCGCTTCTTACGCCGCTGCAGCGATGCTACCGACCATTGCCAGGATCACTGAGATCCCTCAATCGATGTGGGATCAAGAGTTTGCGAGGATAGACGTGCAGCCACACGCCCTTGATGTCAAAGGTAAGGGCAGGGCCGACAGCGCTCTGGATGTTGCATTGGAAGACGCATTTGCACGTGTGACTATGCAACCTGAAAGGGACGATGGTGGCAGCCAATCGATTCCGCGTGATTTTACCACCGAGTTTGAAAGGTGAGAACTGTGCAGGATGGCACCGATATCATGGTTCATCATTCCTTGCAGCGTCTGGACCCAGATTCGTCATGAAGCGATAAAACCACGTGAAAACGTCGATCTTGCGTCTTGGGAAGCTGAATTCAATTCAGGTCGCATGGAAGAGATGGACAACGACCCCGAGTGGGACCTGAGCGAGATGGAGCGCAGATATCAAGAACTTGCCGATGCGGCACGCGATTTGGATGATCCTAGCCTTACGACAAGATATGATGACGATGGACTGCCTGACTTGGGAGATTACGAATTCGGTGTGGCTTTCGAAACCTGCAAGCGAGCATATCTAACAGCGATTTAGAACTGGATAATCCGTACTTGACTGGATACTCGGAAGAGTCCCTTACATCACTGCTGCAGCAATCACTGGCGTCATCTGATCCGTCGGCTTTGACTCGATCTGCCCTCATAGTTGAAGCCATGATACAACTGGGCGGCGTTGATAGAAGCCAGACTTCCCAATTTCAACTGTGGTACACTCTCGGGCAAGTGCTTGTACGTGACGAAAGAGACGACAAGGGCATCAAGGCTCTGGTACGCGCTGTTAAGGAAAGTACAGGCCAACCAGAAGGCAATTCAGCAGTTCTTGTATGTGCACTTCGCCAGTAATCTGGTCAGGATGTGTTAATTGACACACTGTTCAGGAACTCGCCATAGCCTATGTGAATCAGTCGTACGACATGGCTTGCTTTATCACGCTTCTACGATTCCTACGCTCCGCGCATCCTCTGCATGCCAATCTGCCCGAACTTGATTCTATTAGGGGTCACGCATTATGGTCCGTACGAGACATCGTGAAGGACGCGTTCCTATCCTTGGCTCGAGAACAACATGCGAAGAATGTCGTCGACCCAGAGATACAAATGGGGTTGGGTGTACTGCTGTACAGCGAGGCGGAATACGACAGAGCGGCCGAATGCTTCCAAGCCGCATTATCTATCAATCCAGAAGTATGCACGACCTTATTTGGTCTACACAATATCGCTGAGAGATCTCCCTCAGAATGCCGTTCTGTGGAACAGGCTTGGCTCTTGCTTGTCAAATGGTAATCGCCCCGAAGAGGCGATAGGATCCTATCGGCGCGCCTTAGAGATATGGCCGAATTACACGAGAGCCGTGGTTAACATTGGCGTTGCATGTCAGTATTGCTTGAAGTTGCGTTTGTCTGTCCATGAAGACTGAAGCACATTTCAAGGTTTGAACATGGGCGCCCATAAGGAGGCGGTAGAGCACTTCCTTAGCGCCATAGGAATGCACGACGGTTCTGGTTCAAGAGCACCATCCAAGGCGATTCCCAGGGGTGTTAAGTCAAACGAAGACATATGGAAGACGTTGCGCAGAACCTTCCTTGCGATGGTACGTGGTTGGTTTCTCTTCGCTCAAGCTTGGCTGATGCGTGAGATTCAAGGATCGGCATGATTTGGCAGAACGAGCGCTAGCGCCTGATCGGTCAGCAGAAGGTTTCAGGGGCGAGGGATTCGAATTTTAGTCCAAGTACATAAGAAACCGTTTCAATACAGAGCGAGAAGCTCGCATTGACAACAGTGCCGCGTACACTCTATGCAGCGTGCGCACCCCAGTGGAGGTGCTCGACCGCCTGTTTGAGGCGCACGTGCATATGGGCAGATGTATGTAAAAGGAATATGTGCCTACGCAGAAGGAGTGTGCGCATAGCTCTGGAAACCGGGCTGTGTGCCTACTGCAGTGCATACAGGGGAGGACGCAAGATGATGGTGAGTCGAATCAGGAGTTGACCAAACCTGATCTGTGGTGATGTCATGTGATTGGGGTTCGCTTGGGTCTGCTTGCCGGGTGATCGCGCCGGCGTGGGTGGCGAACGAGCGAGTGGGGGGTTCGAGACAGGTTTTCCCTCACAGCCCACCACCGCACCCACCCGAATCAGAACCCTACCGCCAGCCCAAACACAATATAAGCAGTGCGCCGCCCGCATCCGCCCTCTCCTTCCTCCCACCTCAACCCTCCTTTTGCGCTTCATGAGCGACGATCCTAGTTGTAGAAAGTACGCATATCTCGTCTGCCTTGCCGTGGGGTGCGCCATCCTTCCCTTCGTTATACAGCACTCAGACTAATTCCTCTCAGCAAATTTGACATCCTGTCCCGCGCTTTCATCTCCCCGCTCCTCGTAGGGACCGACCGGCCCCCTTAGGCGTTTATGGGATAGAACCTCGCTCTCCTCCAACAAGCTCGGGGACTGGGCGCACCGATACCTGAAAACAACCCACCCTAGACAACTTCTCACCACCGCAGTCTCCTCCATCAATCTATCCGAACTCACCGTCTCAGTATCAGTTTTCTCTCACCCTACGCACCATGTATGCCCGTAAGACGGCCGCATTACTTCTCTGGCCATCCCGGCCAACCTCGCCGAAGGAGATTGGCGACACCGCTGCGACAGTTGGACTTGTGGCCGAATCATACTGCACTCTGCTTGGTATGAAGCTCAATGAGGCCGTTGCGAAAGCCTTGATTGGGGCCACGGAGGGCCCACTTTGGGACCGTCGCCGACCCGTTCCGGCCGGAAAGGGCAAGGCCCTGGGCTTGTTGATAAGCGGGTGCGTTCAGTCTTCGTCAAAGAACAAGTTATTCGTAATCTCTGACACCAGGATAGTGAATTCACCAGCGGTCCCAACAGCTCCGACACGTTCACTCAGCGCGCCATTTTACGAAGCGTGCAGCGCCCTTTATCGGTGCTGCTCACCAACATTCAAGGCTTGATGACCCCGCTTCTGGCCTCACCTCAATTCCTTCCGACACGCCCATTGCCCGCCACTCTGCCTGCGGCTCAGGTGCACGCCCTCGCCCTCGCAGCTTTTGCGGGTGAGCTTCACGATGCCCTCCTGGTACCGAATGCCCCCCGTTTTGTGAACGAAGGCCTCGCACCGTATCGAGCACAGCTTAGCGCCCTCGAGACGCGTGCTTGTCTTCCGATCGTCACCGCTTTGAAGGCTACCTTGACAAGCGTGGTCGCGGATCTGTCGAATCCTGCAGCTGGCATCAAAGAGCATGCTAGCCTGTGCGCTCTAAACCAGTCAGCGGTAGGAGCGAGCAAGCTTCTCCACAAGCTTCTCGGACCGGAGCCGACGGAGAAACGGCAGATCTGGGTGGGCGAATTACTTGCCCATGTGGCGTGGCAAGGAATGGTCGGCCTCGTGTATCGTCCACGCCCCCCTGCAAGGGCAGGCTCACCGGAGCGCGGGGCGTCTCCACCTCCCGTTGTTTTGACTGCATTGGCAGACAAAGGCGACATTCCCTCGAGATTCGGCATCAAGCAGCTGGTATCCCGTCCAGTTACGCCCGCTGTTCCGCAGCGCCCAACGACGCCCAGCTCTTTGTCCCGCGATGCACACGCATTCCACTCTATCATCACGGCCCTTGCGTCGGCGTTACCGGCATTTACGAATTCTCTTGCCTCCGATCTTCTTTCCGAGTTGCTCCTGAGCCTCGGTCAGCTGCAGGTTTTATTTTCATTGACATCACCGCCTTCCGTCGATGTCACGATTCCGGAGCTGGATCTATTGCCCAGTGCGCTAGTCCTCGCATACCTTTTGCCCGAAGGCAGGCTCGCCGCTCTTTTGGGAATGGATCCAGTAACGTTCAGGACCCATTGCCTTTGTGACGAGAATCACGCGGAGCAGTGTGAAGGAAGAGTGGAGCAAGTCGCCCGAGACTGGGTCGCGAATAAGGAAGAATGCACCGCTGTGTACCGATGGCTTGTTGGAGAAGCTGCTGTGTGACGTGATAAGGAATAGTTAGATGGGATGCCTTGTATTTGCTTTCATTTGTTTTTAGACCGCAGAGGTAGAAGGCCCTTATAGTTACTCGTGATGCTTTGAACGGTGCCTCCCAAAAGCCTCCAGACTATTTATTCTCATGAAGTGATCCAGACCGCTGCCACATAATGTCATAAAGAACAGGAAGACACTACATATGGTGGCACTTGAATGTGACGACGCGGGTTGCTCGGGGTTCTCATGCGATGCATCATCTGAAGGCATCATATTGCATTGACCAAAACAGTGCAACTTCACAATGAAAATCATTAAGACATTAAGAGTGAGTGTAGCCAGGAAGGTAAACAATGAATATTTGATGTGACTGAAAGAACCCTGGAATAGGACCTCACTAATGGTGCTCCAATTGATAGAGTTGAGTCTGAGTGCTCTTAAGACTGATCTGTATTTCAGGATATTGGTATACAGCACTAGAGGTAGGGTCAAGATGAAGGAAAGAATGTGGAAGCAAAGGGGAACAGGACACAGCAAAGGTACAGGTATGGATGTGTGCAAGCTCATGTATGAAGGAATGATCCACCCTCTGACACAGCATTGGAGTTATTTCTGGCCCAAAACTTGTTAACTCAATATCTCCACTGTCCTCTTCTCAATGTGGGCAATAGATAAATCAGTGTGTGTGTTGAGGAATGATCTACCTTCTAGTGCAGTATTGGAATGTTTGGAGAAAGAGAGCTGCAAAGTTGAATATCTCTGACATCTGCTTATCAGCCCTGGTCAACACCATACCATGGCCCACTTGGAGGATTGATGTGCATTCTGATCCAGGATGTGCATTTTTGGAGGTGAAAAACTCCAAACCTGAATATCTCCATCATCTGCTTATCAACCCTGGTCATCCACATAGCAGTGCACATATGAAGGCTTGATCTACCTTCTGCTGCAGTAGTGAAATTGTTGGAGCATGAAAACTTAAAACTTAAAATACCTTTGCCATCTGTTTATAAACATGTGTTGTACATATATGAGAATGTATAGATGAAAGAAAAGCTTTGAGCTGCCTTCTGACACAGTATTGGAATTTGTGGAGGTCAAAATCTTAAAAGTTGAATATCTCCACCATTTGCTTATAAAATCTGCTTATAAGTGGACTGTGGAGATATCTACTTGTCCTGTTCTTGATGTGCAAACAATTCTAATACTCTCTGACCTCATAGATGATAGCTTCATGAATGTGTCCTCGTAGTGCCACAATACATGTTTATGAGTAGACAGTGGAGATATTTTATTTTTCTGTTTTTCACAAAGTTCAAATACTCGATGAGCCAGTAGATCACTATGTGATAATGAATACCTTTTTATGTGCACAACACTTGGTTGTAACACAGTGGCAGAGATATTTCATGTTTAAGCTTTTGCTGCCTTAACTTCCAATACTGTGTCAGCAGGTGCATCAGACCTGCATCTACAAACTCTCATATGTGCACAACACATCTTTATAAGCAGACAGTGGAGATATTCAACATTTAAGTTTACTATTCCAAAAAGCTCCAATACTATCACTGCTTCCTACAGACACCCTCATATGTGCACAACACATGTTTATAAGCAAATGGTGGAGATATTCAACTTTTAAGATTTTGACCTCCACAAATTCCAATACTGTGTCAGAAGGCAGCTCAAAGCTTTTCTTTCATCTATACATTCTCATATATGTACAACACATGTTTATAAACAGATGGCAAAGGTATTTTAAGTTTTAAGTTTTCATGCTCCAACAATTTCACTACTGCAGCAGAAGGTAGATCAAGCCTTCATATGTGCACTGCTATGTGGATGACCAGGGTTGATAAGCAGATGATGGAGATATTCAGGTTTGGAGTTTTTCACCTCCAAAAATGCACATCCTGGATCAGAATGCACATCAATCCTCCAAGTGGGCCATGGTATGGTGTTGACCAGGGCTGATAAGCAGATGTCAGAGATATTCAACTTTGCAGCTCTCTTTCTCCAAACATTCCAATACTGGGTCAGAGAGTATATCAATCCCTATGTACCATGGGTGGTGCAACAGGTGCCTGGCTTGAGAAATGTGCAGCAGAAGCTGATTTTTTTTTTAACCAGGCATGTTTTCACTGATTCTATATAAGGCAGTACCTGGTTGTGTTGTTTCCTTCATACCCTAACATAGATTATCACTTGGCGGATCAAATCACTTGGCGGATCACCTGCACAGCCACTGCTCCTCACTACTTTGTGCATGTCATTTCTCTGTTGTCACAATATCTAATTGAGCCCAGGACAATGCTAAGTACTGCAGAAGTATCATATGCTTCAGTTTCCATCATAATTTATTCATTTCTGCTGCTCCTGAGACTGGTATCACCCATTCCATGACTACACAGCCACAAGTCTGCAGTGTTGATTCTCAGGCTGATCGTTAGTGTGACATTGCCCCGCTGGCTGCATCATGGTAGAAGGGTCTTTTTCTGTATATGGTCCAACTGTCTGCAAAAGCATTTGTGCAGAAAGTGCCTGTTTTGGCAATCTGGCCAATACTTGGCAGGGTAAGGGCCACTGGATGCATCACTGTAAGAACTAGGCATCTCCAGGGACATTCCTCTTGTACAGTGCTTGCCCATAGCATTAACATGAGCCTCACATCATGTAGCATGCAGATTAGCCTTACTGCATGAGCAATCAGCCTGAGAATCAAAACTGCAGACTTGTGGCTGTGTAGTCATGGAATGGGTGATACCAGTCTCAGGAGCAGCAGAAATGAATAAATTATGATGGAAACTGAAGCATATGATACTTCTGCAGTACTTAGCATTGTCCTGGGCTCAATTAGATATTGTGACAACAGAGAAATGACATGCACAAAGTAGTGAGGAGCAGTGGCTGTGCAGGTGATCCGCCAAGTGATTTGATCCGCCAAGTGATAATCTACATTAGTCATTAGTATGTGGTACTTTGATGTTGTCAGGGTACAACCTTGACCCCCTAGGGCCCATTCTGTTTCCCCTTGTATTTCTCTTGTTTCCCAGTGCTGTGCTATGATTTCACAGCTGTGGAGCACCTCTGACACAGTGGTGATGTCATGTGCTGTCATATGTGGAGCCTGCACTGCCTCACTATGATGTCATGGTCTATGCCCAGGCCTGGACTCTGGCCTGACTCATGGCTATGGCACAGAGATGCCATGATGACACAACAGCTCCACAGTGCTCCACAGTGCAACAGTGGAGGTTCTCATGCCCATGCTGTGGCCCATGCACTCCCTTTTGTGTATTTATGCCTGCCCTTTGCTGCCCTGGGACCCTCAGACTTGGTCTCTGAGGATCCTCCACAGGCTTACTGTAGGACAGTCCTGAAGTCATCAAATGTTATCCCCTTTACTTGCCCTCACTGTTGTGTACTGTGCTAGTGACTCTTGTGTAGTCTGAGGTTGCAGCCTTGTCAGCAGCTTGTGTGCCCTCACAGATGTTCTTGTATGGGTTCAATCATGGTGGTGATCAATGTTTGCCTTTTTTGCCCCTCTATTTCTTTTGTTTCTCTTTGTTTAGCTCCTCTTCATGGACTTACTTATCTAGCACTATCATGCATATATAGTAGTAAGTGGTCACACAATCACTTCATCCAATGGTGTGTTTTAGGGTGGGGAACGGTGGGTGAAATGGTTTGTCTGTGTATCTGCCTAATTAAGAGAATACAACAGTTTCAGGTTTGAAGAAGACAAAGTACAGATGGCAATAGGTCCGCGTCATGCAAGAGAGGGCCGGGACTCTGTGGCTCTGTTAACCGCTACATGCCCCACCGCCGAGTGATGTGAAGGCCCATGATATGGGCAGATACATCCCTCCAAATACATTCAAGCACAAGATTCTTCCAGTCCTGGAGCTCTACTCTATGTGACCATGTATTAAGTTGGTGAACGATTGACACAGGAAGATGTGGTCATCAGCAGAAAAGGGGGCATCCAGCAGAGGGGTTATGGATCGGACCTCTGATTAAGGGGTTAAGTGCAGGATAGATGGTTCCATGACTTGCATTGGGTCAACTTGGCCGAGTTCTCTTGCGCGATTGAGCCAAGCAAGATTGGGTCACCTCGTTGTCCCCAGAGCCATCAGTCACCTTCTTGAGGTGGCAGTGCTCCATTTTGTCGTAGATGTGATTATGATCCCGGAGCCAGCCAGACGTGCACAGCCGCGCTGCCACTAGACCGGAGGGGTGAGCCAAGCCCGCCGCACCTATTTCTGGTCCGGATGGCGGAATTGGTAATCAAAAAGAAGCGTGCAGCTGCCACATGCCCCTCAAGTCCATAAGCAGCTTATGTAAGACTGGAATCTTAGATAAAATATTAATATCCAATAGATCTCAACCATTTGAATTTGCTTCTGTATAATAGACATATGCCTATGTTCTCACTAAATTGACTATGTGGCTCTCTACCTAACGTAGATTAGCGGTTCGCGGGTCAAAGCGGTTCGCGGGTCACTTTGCATAGCCACATTACTCGCTACTTTCTGCATACAATTTCTCTCTCAATACAAAGCCTAATGCATCCCAGAAAAGACCAAGGGCAGCAGCAGAACCATATACTTCAGTTTCCATTTTAATTCATCAATTTCTCTTGCTCCTAAGACCTGTTTTGCCCCTTTAATGGCTGCACAGCCACAATTGTGCAGTCTTGCTTCTAAGACTGATATCTTGTGCAATAATTCCAATCTGGCTACCACACATGATCAGGCACTTAGTTAGTGTATGAATAAGCTCTGTGCAGGATGGATTGTGCTGGATCAGCCTGATTGTGGAAATATGCCAATCATGTGCAGGGTAAGAGCCATGATTGGTGAAAATAGCAGAACCAGGCATCTCCACAAAAATTCCACTTGCACAAAGTTGGTCCATATACTGAACAAGTGCCTCATGCTCTGCAGTAGCCAGATTGGCAATATTGTACTAGCTTTCAGCCTTAGAAGCAAGACTGCAAAAGTGTGGCTGTGCATCATAGAAAGTGTTCTACAGGTCTTAGGAGCCAGCAAAAAGAAGAAATTAAGATGGAACATGAAGCAACTAGTCCCCCTGCAGCCCTTGGTCTTTTCTGGGATGCATTAGGCTTTGTATTGAGAGAGAAATTGCATGCAGAAAGTAGCGAGTAATGTGGCTATGCAAAGTGACCCGCGAACCGCTTTGACCCGCGAACCGCTAATCTACGTTACAACCTTGTGCTTAATAAACAATTTCTTTTGGCGCGAAATTTGAGTCCGGTAGATGGCTGCGTAGTGGCTGTATCTGCATAACCGTTTCCGAGGCGGTCGGGTGCAGCTGGATGCGGCGCGTGGAAGCAAAAGGACCCTTATCCGTACCTAAATGTCCGGATACTCCGGCTGGTCTACCTTCCGCGCTGCTACACGGGACCAATTTGGCGCGAAGTACCTTCCAGGGTCCAGCACGTCTCCTTCGACCCGATCCGCCACATCAGTTGGTTACCTTCACCATTGCTCATGGCGCCGACCGCGACACTGGTTGCTTCAACACAGAGCCATGCTCAGTCTGGAGTATCCGGTGCCCAGCGACGACCTCCTGGTCGGCCCCGTCCGGTTGCGAATCGTCTACACAATCGATCACATTCATCCACCAAGCTGACCACTACGGGGCTTGCACTCACACAAGCCCATCCTGAAAATCCTGCCCAGAATGAAGAGCCAAAGCCTAAACGAAGAATCAAGAGTGTTGAAGATGTATTTGCTTAATTCGAGCTTGCACTTCCATGAGACTCAAGGACTCATTAGATTACTTTATTGCGGCCGCATGGATCGACCGCTTCGCTGAGCAGGCCGAGGCCAACATCGCGCTTGTCCAACAAGCGTACAGTGACGCGTCAACCTTCCGTCGGAGAGAACGTCAAAGTGGCAGGTGCCGTGGATGATGAGGACTGGACTTCAGAGAGCGGCGCGAGCAGTCCCACCCAGGCACCGGATGAAGGAGATCAGGAGGACGAAGAAGACGAGGAGTACGATGGCCCTGAAATCCGGATTCGCTCTCATGTCCCCACAGCACCAGGAACTCACAGCACCGGTCGAGCATCTCCCGATGAGAACCGGTCGCCAACGCCCACCCTGCAGAAGACCACAGCCGATCCATCTGGGCTGTCTATCCAAACCGAGTTTCCTGCCCTGCCGAGTCCTGAACCATACTCAAACAAGGCATTGTATCGTGCCCCTCGTTCGCCTCATACTCCCGGACGCTTACGGCCAATGGCACTGATACGACCGCCTTCTTTCGCGTCGGCAGTCGTGACGGCACCACCTGTGCTGGACAAGCAGACTGTCGTCCTTTCTGGGCCAGATTCACCTGCCTCCGACTTGCTCCCCGACTCTCCCAAGCCGGCCTCTTCTGCACACGAGCGCACACCATCAATAGCCCCATCCATCTCGTCCGTCGTGCCGTCTCGGGTTCGCACGATCTCTGCTATGTCCGGTGCCTCCGCTACGGCGTCTCGAGCAATGGACGCCCTGAATCGCGCCAATGCGAACACATTTTTGGCCTCTCACTTCCCCCACGTACCACCCCAGGACCAGGTGCATCACCTCTTGCCATCCAAGTTCGTCCCATCCCACATGGCGGTTAAGAGGGCGCGAACACCTGTAGACGACGCTGTGGCAAGGATCCGACCTACGTTGAAAGCCGTGTAATCGCTTCAACTGGATGAGATTAGCTGTATGCTAGTGCAAGAATTCGCTATCTTCTCTATTTATACATGTACGTATGACGCCAGCGTCATGACAGCTCTAGCAGCTGCTAGAATACAAAATATTATTGCGATGTGATACAGTGATTGAAGCGTCCTTTCTTTCTTCGTAGCGACGTCCCATTAAGACTCCCGGCGGCCTGCGTCGAGAGCGAATGATGCAGTAATAGTAATGAAAGAAGCGCAGTGCCATCTAATGCCATGCAATCAGCCCACCCGTGGTGGTCGCATACCCATTTCCATAAGCGCTGTAGGCGTTTGACGGAATCGTAAGGGCCAAAGCGGACCCTCCAACATAGGGGCGTGCCGACAACAGCGCCTGTGCGGAAGGGCGATAGTGATATGACGACGACGATCGCCGCCGGTGAAGCGGATGATGGAGGAGGGCAAGGTCATCATCATACATCGCCGAGTAAGAGCCACGCCGCCGACGCAACCCAAAGCCGAGAGGGTCATAGCGATTGCGCAGCAGTCGGCGTGCGGTGGCTGCGGCGATCTCGCAAGCTTCGAGACGTCCATAGCGGTCTGCCGGTCGTCCTGTGTAGCTCCACAATTTTGTGGCTAGAGTATGCATGAGTTCTGGTACTTGCAGAAACGTTTGAGGTCCGCACCTTCAGCAATTGCGAGGCCCATCACTGCCTCGCGCTCCCGATCTATGTCGTAGCTAGACTGGTTGTAGAAATGCTGATGCTCGAAGAATCGCAGAGCCTCGAAGGCAGCCGCCCCTCCGAGATCTGACGGAAGGACGGTATTCAGGTTCACCTGGTTCCGGATTGTTAGCCAATGCAATAGATATTGCTCAGTGGAATTCACGTACCATGCCACTATAGACCTGACGATGCCAGAAGCGTGCTTCTTCTCGTCCCATGCCTGCGACCCCAACCATATTCTTGACCTTACTCCAAACAAAGTCAAATACAGTGCTGTAGCAATCTTACGTAAACAAATATCTCATGGTCGGTGTTGACAAGCTGACCTGTCCGCGTTCCCGCCTAAGGCCCATGATGAATGTGCGTTGTAGAAGTCACGGGACGTCCATCCCGCTTGAGGAACATAAGATACGGTGGGAGGACTTGGAAAGCTGAAGATGGGGTTAGGAGACTGCGTGTCTCCAACCTCGAAGGACTCACTGGTATTGAGCAGTTCCCCAATAGGAAGGCTGAGCGGTCCGATAGTAGCTGTAGGACATGGATGCTGAAGCGCAGATGGTGTTCAGAAGTAGATGCGGGCTCTTTAGGTTTCGATATGCAATTTGTTTCAGAGGTACGAGCTAGGCTGCTCGATTTAAGTAGGTTTCTGGTGGGAGACGGGCGGTGTGGGTGATGGACGTTTGAGAGTACAGCGCGCGGGGAGGGGGCGGTTCATCGCCATGTTTCGGGAGAGTGATACGCACGACGGCTATGGACGGGGAGATGCTTAGAGATACGGGCTATGACTATGGGAGTGGGTCTGGTGACGTGGCAAACCCCGGTCGTCTCCCTGTGTCCCGGCCGAATGAGAGGCGGGGCCGGAAAGGGGTGGGATTCAGGTGCAAAGGCGATGGGCGCCAGTTTCTGTCACGTCGCGGCGCACCACAGCCCGTGTTTTGTTTCCGAGCTCGACTGTAATATACCCCGCATCTAACGTCATCAGACTTGGCGCGATGCCGCGCGATACCGAGGGTGATCCCCACCCTACCCTTGGGATTCAGAGTACATACAGTACAAGTACCGCAGCTACACACATGTACATGAAAATCTCTATGGCCTCTATAAACCAAGTCCAGCGAGCTTCCGGCAATAAATGCACATCAGGACGTCGCCAGAACAGACGAACATAGCTGGACGGTCTAGTCCTGGTGCAAGTAACTCCGTACCATAAGGTGTTACACTATTTGCCGGGTTTATGGCCTCTCGGGCTCGAGACATGCTTGCCATGCCGGAATCGTATAGAGCGAGCGGTTATTTGGTGTGTACAATGTACGTGACGTAACTGGAGTGTTAGAACGACTACCAAACTCTTTCTGATGAGGTAAATGGTTCAGACGAGGGGAATCCTTTGCACAACTCTCGGATATCGTTCTCTAATGAGCTATTGAATAACCGATGTGAGCTATCATCACATTGAAAGACAGGAATACCTACCTCAAACAGAGTCGGAGCCCGAACAGCCAGAATCTGCGGGTCCTCGCCGAGGCCCACAAAGCTTGGCAAGGATTAGATTAGGCGCAGCAACGGAAACCTGAATAGCATCACATACATTGTTGATACGCCCGCCTCAATCGCGGAGCCGAGCGTCATCGCGCAAGTCACGCCAATCAGAAAGCTGAACAGGATGATGACAGGAGAATATTGTCCATCGGCATTGTACGACGGATTCGTATCTGACATCACTGGTGAACCTTGCGTGTCCGCAAAAGACCTCAAACTCACATCGAAGATAGAGATACCCGAACAAGGCTGAAAGCAGACCAATTGCATAGGCTCCCCAAGTCAATGCTGACACAGTCGTAAGGACAAGTGCGACTTTTGAGACCATGTCACTCACTCATACCGACCAGCGAGTCATTAACAAGAGCATCGACACCTGTGTCACGCATAACCTTAATGCAGCTCATCCTGATTCAAATAGCCAGCATACCCCTATCCATTAGTAGGCGCCAAGTGTCCCTGGCAGCAGTGATATATGGCTTCCCGTACAGAGCTGCCCTCGAATTAGAATGCACTTGAATAACATCGCATACTGCGGCGTACCAATTTCAATGTATGCATAGCGGTTGAAGTACTGTATCATGCCTTCGATGCAACCGACGAAGCATTCCGCGCAGCATGCCAGCGCAGCCTCGATGGCTACAGCACCATGAGCTCGACGAACAATTGTGGCGTAATCACTTACGCTGCCCATCTGCGTTGGCATTGTTCCGTGCCATCTGTAACAGCATCTGCGATAAAGTCAGAAACATGACGGCCATTGGTACGAAGACCAGACCTTGAGCAGTTCCAGTAACGTGACGATTAATGAACCGAATGCAATGGACCCCAAAGACAGGGTTGAAGCACGTCCGAAGGCAGACAAGTTCGGGTGCTTGGGCTGTAGCGGCCTGTCAGTCTATTGTGCAAGCAGACGCTGGGTACGGGATAATTCGCACCAATTGATCATATTCCCTGGGGCCAAAGTAATACCAAGCTCCGTAGGCACCACCTGCCAAAGTAGCAATCGCCAAGTTACCAACCACCATTGAGGTCCAGAGAAAGCTGAAAGTCTCAAAAAAGATCAAGCCTGTGCTAGAGTTGGATAGGTGATAGCAAGCAAATGAGAGCCAATCATACCTGCGACCGTTCCAGAGCTACATGATGAAGTACATGCCGGAGAGTTGGGTGTCCAACGTGTGTAAGTAGCGGTCACTGTGAATGTATACCACACGCTTAACGCAGCCTGGACGAGCAATGCAATAATCGCGACTGCAAATACGGACTTGTGGTGTTTGGAAATATCCATGACCACCTGGAAGAGAAGAGATGCTAGTGGAATGCGAGAGCGGAAGCCTGGGTAGAATGTCCCGTCAGGATACCCTCCAAAAGTTGCGACAGCGGAACAACTCACCAAAATATGAGAAGATCGAGAGAAGCGCAATGACCGTGAAGACAATCGCCCCAGCTGTACGATGATTGGTTCAACACCGACACTTGCCTGTGGACAACCGCTTACAGTAGTAGCGGATCACCCAATAGTATACGCATATGCCGATGTTCAGGAGGATGGACAGAATTAGGGTGATATGCATGATAATGGACGTGAAGGCGCGGGTGAGGATGAGATACAATGCCGATAGCAAGACTGCGGCTGCTGTGACGAGAAGCAGCAGATACGCCGTATGTCTGAAAGAAGTCAGCACAGGTTCAAAGTGCCGCAGATTTCCTCGAGCATACCTGTCAAGGGTGATACTAGTGCCCGTCCCTCCCTGCGTCCCATTTCCGAGTCCACCTCCAAGTCCTCCATCTTTTACCCACGCTTGAATGGCGATGCCGGAGACTGCGGCAAATCCAAGCAGCTGCACAGCGGCAGGTGTAAGCACTCAGGTTCTGACTATGTAACGAGCTGGGCCTGACCTGGGCGATGAAGAGGATCAGGAAGAAGATGTCGTTGACCCTCTTCTTTGGCTCGAAGCGCTGGCCATATTGACCGCCTGCCGTTTGGTCCATAGTTTTATGGTCATAGTTGGGTGGCGCTGGAGCCTGCGGCGGGCCGTATTGTGAAGGATACGGCATCGAGGGGGGCCCATATTGATTATGCTGTTGCGGGGGTTGATAACTTGGTGGATGGCTCATGATGGGCAGGCAATAGTCAGCTGGTTGATAGTGTGTGGAAGAGGAACAGCAGCGCGAAACTCACGCCAAGGAATGTCGGTTAGCATCAGGGCGGGTGGCTTTCACGATGTGTGCGCCTGGATCGCCGTGGCCAACAGCCGAACATCATCCCGCCGTGACGCGTTTTAAGCGCGCGTGTACACAAGGGTCCCTGTCTCATCACGTTGCCGCCCAAGATGGTCGCGTCACACTCAGCCATCAGGTGGGGCCAGACAGGGTATATACATTGACAGTGCTCTGCATGGTAAATACAATACTGTACATTGATGCTGCTCCTCTTACATTACATCTCGTGTTGCAGGCTTATAGTCTGCTTCAACCCACCTTCGCAGCAACCTGATGTATTATTATCGAGGCGTGCCCAGATGACCTTGAGCATCCTTCCACGTGTTGCTAAGTTGCCACGCTTTGCCCATTAGTTCTTCAATGTTGCGATCACTCCAGTCTTGCGTGGGCAAGGACTGCAAAAACATGATCATGCCCTTGTAAAGCACATCAAGTCAACGACAAGTAGAGCCTAGAGAAAGATGGCACTTGCCTGGAAATCCATCTCCAGCAGTTGCTTGCTCCAGGTCAACAAGAAAGCCGTGCAAACAAAAAGGTGGAATTGTGAAAACGCTTGACTGCCCTCACACTACAAACAATTATCAGATGTAGTGCTTTGAATAGGACAGAGTGAAGCGGACCATGTACGTGTCCCACATTCGTATGGTGTTTTCCACGCTCAGCTCGCGCATGAGCAAGCAATTCATCCAGCGAAACGCAAATTGCATATATTCCACCCCTTCCTTTTCCAAATGTTGCGAGAGCTTGTCTAGGGACACATGTGCTGAGTCTTTCGGTCCCATTTTGATCTTCAGACACTTACAATCTATTCGTCCCACCAGCTCACTCATTTTGCTTAGAGCGTTGACTATTCCCGGCTGTCCATGTATGTAGTTCATTTGAATGCCGTCGAGCAAGTTCGACAGACACCAGAATGAATCCGCCTCAACTGCCGTAAGAGCGGATTGAGGCAAGTTAGACGGAGAGAATATTGAAGGATCCCCGTCTGTGTTAGCGTCAGAACGCATTGCGAAGCATTGAGGAACCACGCACCTATATAGAAAGAGAGGAATACTTGGAAAAACGGTGTCACGAGGTCATTGATACCTTGCACATAGCCAGATGCGGGGTGCCGAACTGCCCACAGATACAGAATACGCTCGAGACACTGTACATGTGTGAGAACCGACTTCGTCACGTCACACTACGCTCACTTTCTGCGTGGCGGGATCTGCCCAAAGGGGAACACCAGGTCGAGTACGCGGCACGTCGATGGCGATTTGGTGCCATATGGTTTGTTCTAACGGCTTGGAGAATGTCAAGGATGAGAGGGAGGCATATTCCTGCCGCTTCACGTGCAGTTTGTTGAGACGCTGGGCTGAAGGCAGCGGCAGGTATGTCTAGACAAACGGGTCAGCGCATGAACGCACTCAATGACAGACTCTTGCAATGGCGTACCAGCAGTAATTGCCATACGATAGGTCGCAGGTCAGCGGGGATACCTTGCCACGATATTTGTGTGAGTTCGGCTGATTGCATGGTCAGTAGGTGTTTGTTATTCCTGGTGTAGCGGGAATCGACATACCCATATCAATGTCGTCTTTCGCAAGACAGCGTACGAGGCGCTCGCGACGGCGCGACGTACGTGAACTCATACTTCGATGCAGATCAGAGCCCGATATGGTGGCAGTGTTCCCATTGGCAGTGAGAGAGTTCCCATTGGCAGTGAGAGAGTTCCCATTGGCAGTGAGAGAGTCTCGGCTGGAAATGGTGTACGTGCCAGTTTGATCCTGTGTTCGGGGTCCGAAAGTTGGGGGTGTATATGGCGTTACGGGCGTCGGAGGCATAGGAACAGTCCGCAGCACAGACAAAGGATCTGGCCACCGATGAGTAAATGGCCGGCGAGAATTCGTAGGGCGTGCCTTTGACCCGTTGCTCAACGTCTGCCTTGACGGCTTCTTTACCCCTCCGAAGAACGATGGGCCTTGTTGAAGGAGGCCGAAGAGAGGGAGATGATTCGAGCTCTAGATCTCCAACGACCATCTCAGCCTCTACGTCATCCCCCCGGTCTTCCACACGGGAGACCTCCGGAGAACCAAGGAGCCCTTCAGTACCTGGAGACGACTTCGGCGAATCTTCATCGAGCTTCTCGATAGTCCGGATGCGGACCCAACCCGCTTGTTCGCGCTCGCGAACTAGAGCGTCCTCCTCATCCGCAGCGGACTTGACTGGTACAGGCATCTGCAAACCACCATGGGAGGAGGGATATGAAGACGGAGATGGAGCAACGATATGGGTAAACGAGAAGGCATGGTCTTGAGAGTGGCTCGACGCTCTGGACGAGGTACGACCGCGCCCTCCAGAGCGAGCAGGTATTGGGGTGGCCACTGGTCGTGATACCGTGGCCACCGCTTCGGAACCTGTGGGCTTCGCCGACCTGTGGCTGCTTGCTGAACTGACGGGACGGTCCACCGAGGCAAGCGAGGTGCTGCTTGTGAGGCCCTTCTTGCCGAACGCGGCCAGAGGAGAAGGCTTTTTGACCGATTCTGAGTCGGAAGTAGAGTCCCACGCATCGTCATCCGCGGCCCAGTCGGATTGCCAGTCGGATAGTATAGCAGCAGATGGTCTAAGCAATATGTGGGGCCTCGCTGGAGGCGCCGCCATTGAAGAACAGCAGGGACTGCGGTGAAAGGAGAGTTCGGCCTGTCTGCGCGTCGCGCTGTGCGGATGGAACCGCCACTTTCCACGCAGGGCACTCAGCGGGAATCCGCTCAACCCACAGTCTAGCCAGAATCTTGATACTCAAACATCGTCATTGCCACAGCGAATTAATTAGCATACTATTCTTCATCGTCATCGGAGAGTAATTCCACGACTTCAGGCTCTGCATGGCGGCCCTCCTCACCCTCTTCGACAATCTGATCATCCTCATCTTCACCTTCGGCGTCCCCGTCTTCATCGTTCTCATCGTACTGACCTTCACCGCCTTCCCCTTCATCGTATTCATACTCGTCCTGATCATACTCAACCTCATAATCATCCTCTCCTTCCGCCACATCATCTGCATCTTCACCCTCGCCGATTCCCACATCGTCTCCTTTCTCATCGTCGTCTCCGGCTGGGCCCTGGCTTTCACGACCCTCCTCGGTATTTGCCTCTTCGATGTTCCGGTTGTCGAGAAGCTCCGGAGCGGCGCCTGCTTCAGCAGAGATTTCTGTCTTCGTACCACCCTTCACTTCTTCTATCTGGGATTCGCTGCCAGTGGGATTCGAGACTTTTGGCTGAATTCCAGGTGCTGCATTCATCAATGCCTCGACTTCCCGCTGGAGACTGGTTTTGAAGGATCCCGCATCCTCTTCGGATTTGCAGCGCATTCTGAAGGCGCAAGGCTTGCCATCATCGAGACCCGTGAAGGATACAATCTTTCTGTCCACTGTTGCCTGAAGAGTGGGATATATGTAGAAGTTCTAGGCACAGGTCAATACATTTGGCTGAATGCAATAAGGAAACGGACCATTTGCACTCTGGATGTGCCTTCCTGACGGAAAAGTAACCTCCTCTTCTCGCTATCCTTATCTTTCTTCAAACGGACGGATCCTACACCTTTGTCGCTCCATTCGAGGCCCCCATCTGCCTTTTCTGCCGCTTGGTACAATTTGCATCGTGTGTCATGCAGAGTAACTTCGTTCTCTTCACCATCTCCTTCAGGTTCCGGAGTTGCGTCCCGAGTTGGGATAGCAGTGGACGCTGGCGATGGTCCCAGGAGCCCGGTCTGGCCAACACCGTTATCTGGAGCTTTGTCCTTGGTGGCATCTGGTGAGCTTGCCGGTTTGGATGTCGATAAGGGGCCAGTGGCGAACGTAAAGCCGGTGCCGCTTGACGGGACCGGTTTGCCGAACCCGAATGTGGTGGATCCTGTTAACGCGCTACCAAACAGACCAGATGAAGGTCCAGTCGATTTGGGGGTCTGGGAAAACGGTGAAGATCCTGAAGCGCTTGTCTCCGACGGGTTGGGGCCTGGAGAACCGAACGAGAGTCCTGCGTTGCCAAAAGCAGGTGCAGACCGAAATACAGATGAAGAGCCACCGAACGCAGGGTTCGCAGCGGATAGGTTCCTGTCTGCGGAGATAGGAGGCTGACTAGCCAGTGGGCTAGGAACTTTAGGTTTTGAGAAGTCTCCGAAAGGACCAAATGGCGAGAGTTTTGAGATTGATCCACCGGCGGACGGATTATCCGCGGTGGATGTCGACCCTGCATCGGAATCCGCCTTGCGCTCCAGAGAAATCGTGCTTGCTAGGGGAGAGCCACTTGAGGACTTCGCCTCGGCCGCCAAAGACATCGGTGTTGATCCAAATGCCGGTGCGTGTGCTGTGCCGAATATGCTAAACCCGCCGGTTGGCGCCATTGGGGCGCCAGAAAGCGGCTTGTCGAAAGAAGGGGATGCGTCCGACTTAAATGTGGCAACCCTCCCTCCAAATACGATGGGACCGGAAGGCGGTACGGGCGGCGCGACGGGCGGAGTCACAGCAACTTTAGGGAGCGCAGCTACCGGCGCGGGTTCTGAAGGAATATCCACATTCATGCCGGTAGTTTGAGCAGCAGGGCTGTTGGCATATTTGTCTTCGATAGCAGTTCGATGATCACGGTACGTCGACAAGAACGCCTCAATGACGTGGGCCAAATTTTGAGTGGGATCCGCCCTTACAAGGGTCTTCAACGCAGTTAGAAGCGAAGAATTTAGGCCATGTCGGACGAAATCGTATTTCGTGGCGGGGTCGCTTTTGTCGAACTCGTCTCGAGCAGCCTGATCAGCCCAGATGGGAGAACCGGCGCGGCTGGTCAGCTCTGCATGGGACGCGCCAGGCTTGTCTATGGCCTGGAATCATGCGGTGAGTCTTGGTCCCCTGTCAAGGGTTCTCATCCAGGACATACCTGAGGCGGCTTGGTCGGAAGCTGACCGTCCTGTAGAGCAGACGGGCGAGCAGCAGTAAATGTGGTTGGGAATGTCGGTGGGATGGTTGAGGAATTCACACTTCCGAAGGCCCCAAAGGAAGACGACAGCTGTTGGAAGCCTTTCAGTATGGATGTCTATTGTGTTTGAAAGAGAGTATCACCTGGCTTCCAGTTGGAGAGCGCGAAAACGGCGACGAGGCAGGCGCCGGAATCGTGGGATTAGGAGGAATGGAAGTTGTGTTGCTCAAGCCCACTTGTGAACGCTTCGGAAGTCCTTTTATTCTACCGAAAGGTTCAGTGATTGTACGACAAACGGCGATGCGCCTCTTACGGTCGAGTTTGAAGTTCGCTTTGTTGAGCCCGTCTGAATCCTGACCCGCCGTTCTGCGGATTGAAAAGGTCAGCACGACGCTGTCTGAGAAAAGCCAGGAGGACTTGCCTCCTCCTCTATCTCTTCCTCATCGCCATCGTCGTTTTGAGTAAGCTGTTTGTCTGCACGGCGTTTCATGACGAGACGCTCAGTATCACAACAGGTGGTGGTGTGACGAACAAGAGACGAAGTGACCGTTGTGACAACGGTGGCGATGAATAACCAATTCCTTCTTGGGTCCTCTCAGCACGCGTCGCGTCCACGGCGCGTCTCGCTAGAAGCCCAACGACGTCCATCATGTCCTGCCAACCGCTCAAGCTGACGTGGGCCATTCGTGCTTTTTCGTACGGTATAGCAAATCCTCGAGAGGACAAGAGTGGGGCGCCTTTGCAGAAGGGGACTGCTTATGTGCATCTCGAAAAGAACCAGTCCCTTCAAGGCACTGTCATATCCTGCACCGTGAAGGTGTCGACAAGCCAGAGCCAGGAGAGTCCGGGGACCATTAGTATCGACCTAGCCTACTATTCCACTCTACCCAAAATCAACTTCTCTCCTCCATTGCGGGTCCATTCCAAGGACAACATTGTCCTCATTCACCACCGTTCTATCTCGGACTCGGTAAGTTCTGAGGTGTGTATACCTTCGTGCTTAGCCGGGTCGAGCAAACGTAATGTGGGTGCAGACGTACTGTCGATTGATGCTGGTTTTTCGCTCTGCTGAAGACGCTCGCGATCTCTCCGTCCATCTCTCGTCCTGTAACGACACATCCAGTCTGGATCTGTCAAGCCAACTCTTTCGATCGACCTTCGAAGATAGGCTACCAGAAGCTACAAGTCAAGCGATGGATTTGCGCGCATCTGCCACCCTGGCCGGCAAGAGGACTCGTGGGCCGATGGCGTCGCAATCTTCAGTTGCAGTTAGGCAGGCAGATGACGCGACTGAGAGGAGAGCTTTGCAGGTATATAACAGCTGATGCCGACAGTTTCAATATCCTCCTCACTTGGCACCCTCGTCCAGGTCGGACGCTCTCACGCCCCTCCTAGCACCGATGTGTCTAGCATATATGCTATGCCATTGCAAGAACTAGAATCTCTCGTCGGTCGTGTGATTAGAGAAGAGGGTTTTACTGAGTTTGTGAGCTTCTCTGAAGATTACAGTCTGGTCCAATTGGCTGACACGGTTCGCTCAGATGGACAAGATGAAGATCATATGGTCCTCCCGTCCAGTGTGATACATCACTTGTGGGTAATCGGGCGTGCGGTCAACGGTGATAAACCGCACGCTGACGATGGAAACCAGCTGCTTCTGCATGAACAATAATGCCCATGAGATGACCAGCATACGAATGGCTCTGACTCTGCAATGATGGACCAGATTACGGAGGAACGTAATGGAATGATGTACATATCGATTCTGTTTCTGAGGCCGTCGACTATGGATTATGGCTCGCATGTCTGATTTAATGTTCTAATATGGTATACTGAACTGCGCTCATGTGGCACACCCTATGACGCCCAGGAGTGACTGACAAGCAACTGAACCGACATCAATGCTTGGTATCGAACATCTGGGTCTTCATGCGACATCAGCTCCATAACACGTGTCTTCGCTCCCATGTCCGTGACGAGTCTATTCCCTCATCAGCATTGCTACGCAGCACCTAGAGCTTGTAGCCTCACTTTTTCCCTCTGTCACAGTACTTAACATACTTGCCGATGTCATGCGCTGCGACAGCAAGGACAAGGGCGTCGGTCGAAGTGCTTAATAGTCCCACCAATCTCCTGCAATGGTCCATCAGCACGTTGGTGGCAGTACTAGATAAGCCCGCACTTGAGCTGCTCGTTGTCGTTTTCATTCAGCCTGCCTGCATTCTCTTTCCAGAATTCGTCGGAGTCGTGCACAGGTGTCCAACCAAGATGTCCCGAGACGAGTTCGGATGTGTACTCGTCATAAGTTCTACTGGCTGTCAGTGGCTTGCCTAGCAAGGGTTTTGAGAGCCGTACGTTAGGCTTTCGAACTGTGCCTTGAGTTCATCCTTCAAGAAGACGACATCTTCTTTTATATCTTCATCAGAAAACTTGCGCCCTGCCAAGTTCTGCAAGAAAGGGAGCAGCTTGGCAACCAGCATAGCTGGCAAATTGGCGTGCGGAGCCTTCACGACAAGATTCTGCACCAACGTGAGGAGTCAATATTGACGGAGAATTTGACTGGCGAACCCTAAAGGTGGCAATAACGACTCGGATCACTTTCTCCTTCGCCGCAGTTTGGGCGACTTCAGTCAATACGGGAATCACATCGTATTGCCTATCATTTGATGTGAGGTGAAACGCAACAACGGAAGCCACACAGACGTACTTGTTGATCTCCGCAGCGACGCGGGGTTCGAAGGAGAGCAACCATATACAGAAACAAATCTGATACTGCATTTGCGGTGTCTTGCTTGACTTCAACAGCTGCACTAAGCTATGATGTTGTAAGCAACAATCAACGACATGAAACCTCTGTCTCGCCTGAGCATGATGGTGGGAACTCGCCAAATCGCGAGGCGGAAAACGGGAGTCGGTAGCGTAGCCTCAAGACACTGCACACCCACGTCGCGGCGGCTTACTGAGTTGTCCTGGATTAGAGACGATATGAAGTTGAGGAACGTGTTGACATCAGAGGTCTGATATCCAGCTTGCGTGGACCTTATCCAAGATGTCAGACATGTGTCTCCTGGATGGAGGCAGATAGTTCTACCCGAAGAGAATAGAGAGAACTTGGCACGCCTTTAACTGTACGAATTCGTCTGGAGTGTCCAAGGCTCTGTGACATAAAAGAAGATAAGCCTCACCCCAGGCTGCTTTGAGCTGCGTCTCACCGGAGGAGGGGCCCGAATGGTAACTCTGGGTCGGCTTCGGCAGCTCGGGTATACAATGGTATCCGTTCATCGTGATCTGAAATCAGATCAGCAGACGCAAACGTAACTCTTTCTTTGAAACGCACCTATGAGAGAATCTCCGATGAGGACCAATATGTACTGCAGGACATCCACTCGTACGAGCTTTTTGAGCAGGGCCAGATAGAGGGTAGCATATTGAGCTCCTTCGGTGAGCAGCAGTGATTCGACCTTGGTTCTAGGCTGCCTGTCAACTTTTTTGATGGCTGCGAGTTCGGCGGGGGTTATGAGTCCAGCACGCTGATAACCCTGACAGCGCCGAGCAGTCAGCGTGGACAAAGGGGCCTCCTTTGAATGCATCGCATGGACGACAACTCACCTCCCACGGGATGGGCTTGGCGCGGACTTTCGAAGACGATTCTTCAAGGTACGGGTTGACGATGAGGGACATAGCAAAGCAAGGTGGCCGATTATCCGTATCTAGTAGACGCAATGAGGAATAGATAATCCGGAAGGTGCACGGCCGTTGTCCCGAGATGTGGGTGAGTGAGTGGCGAAGGACCCGCGTCACTCATCAACGGATGCGGATGCACGTGCTATATTTCACGTTGAAAGCTGGGTCGATGTTGTGTGTGAGCAAAGGCCATTCCACAAACGCTGCTTCCTGCGGCCTCTCAGCTGTCCACCCCGCACGGCCCACAATGGCTCCTCGCAAATCCGTAGCAGCCTCTGCCGTTGAGACGAATGGTCGAACACCGAGGAAGGCCGGGCGCCCCAAAGCTCTTACTCAAAAGGTGCGCACTGCGAGTCGTACTGCGAGTTTAACCCTGACCCGCACTTCCTCAAGCAGGACGAAAGTGAAGCTGCCACCAAGGCCAATGGGGCTGAACCTGAAAGTATGGACGTCGACCATGCTCCGCCCACTACTGATGAGAAGGCCTCGACTCGTCCGAAGCGAGGTGCGAAGCGCGCTGCCACACCCGACCTTGAAACCGAAGCGCCCGCTAAACGCGTACGCGCACGGCCATCGAAAGCAAATGGCACTCCGCGAACTGATTCGTCTGCCACTGTGCTCAACCCACTTCCCGGCGTCCCAACAAAGATGCGCCCAGCGCAGCATCTGTTTATCTTCGGAAATGGTGAAATGGGGCAACTCGGCTTGGGGGTGGATGTGCTAGAGGAGATCCCCCGGCCATCCCTTCACACGTGGTTCCAAGAGGCAATCGAGGAAGGCAAGCTGGGGGGCCCAGGAGCTGGCATCGAGAGGGCCTGTACTGGTGGCATGCACACATTGGTAGTGGACGAAGCTGGACGGGTGCGTGATCTCGTCTCGTCTTTCAACTTGCCCTGGCTAATTCCTCGCAGATCTGGAGCTGGGGCGTGAACGACAATGCCTCCCTTGGACGCCCCACAGCCAATGTGCCTAATCCTGATGTTCCCGGAGAATTCTATCAGACCGAAGTCTTGGAAACGCAACCAATGCCCGTTCAATCGCTTGTGGATCAAGGCTTCAGAGCTGTCACCGTCGCCGCAGGAGACAGCATAAGTGTCGCACTAGATGCAGATGGTCACTTGAGATGTTGGGGGTCTTTCAGGGTATGGCGCTCCTGTTTACCAGGATTCCTCGTATTCATAGAGATGACAGTCGAGCGATGGCCTCCTTGGATTTGATGGCAAGCTAGGATCGGCACAGCGTCAATTCGTTCCCGCTCCCATCGACGACTTCAAGAAAGAAAAATTCGTTGCTCTGGCTTGTGGGACAGATCATGTGCTGGCGCTGACGACTGAGGGCCGTATCTGGGTATGGGGCAACGGACAGCAAGCACAACTCGGTCGCAAGATTATCGAGCGCCGCAAGACAAACGCGCTTCGTCCCGAGAAGCTCGCATTAAAGAAAATCATTACGGTGGGGAGTGGGTC
The DNA here is from genome assembly GCA_001630345.1 of Calocera viscosa TUFC12733. Taxonomy (NCBI): domain Eukaryota; kingdom Fungi; phylum Basidiomycota; class Dacrymycetes; order Dacrymycetales; family Dacrymycetaceae; genus Calocera; species Calocera viscosa. The sequence goes on from KV417309.1 coordinate 174,982, forward strand.
GTATCACAGTTTTGCTGTGGATGCCAAGGGCCGACTCTTCGCTTGGGGCCTGAATTCGATGAAGCAAACCGGTGTTGCACCCGAGGATGGTGGCGCGGAGGATATCATTACCACCCCAACTGAGGTGAAAGCCTTGAGCCCAGAGAACCTCAACGGAGAGAGAGTCATGTAAGCCCAATCGTCCTGGCATGGGAATATCCACTAACTGCGATTCTTCAGCCAAATCAGCGGGGGCGAACATCACACACTCTTTTTGATTTCCGATGGTCGAGTTTATGCTTGCGGTCGCTCAGATGGTTTCGAACTCGGCATTGGGCCTGTTGAGCCCATGCAAGATGCCGATGGAGATCATGTGATGGACAGTGACGAGCACCAGTCGCATATGCGTGCTTATGTAGCAGTGCCTACACTCATCTCTTTCCCTCCCGTGCCAACCCCGGATGAGATGAACCCCGAGGTTCCCGAGGGGCCGCCAGCTATTCCTCCGATCAACCCTATATCCTCTATCCATGCGGGTACCCATCACAATCTGGCTGTTTCTCGAGCTGGCTACATCTACTCATGGGGCACCGGAAACCAATCTCAACTTGGGCTGGGCAAAGAAGAAGAAGCAGAGCGTCCGACCCGCCTGCGATACAAGAACGGTGACAAATGGTTCATCAGATCCGCGGGCGCTGGAGGGCAGCACTGTATCTTCTTGGCAACTTCTAAATGATTACTGAGCAAGCGCAGTTCCTCGAACCTATGGTTTACACATTCCCAACAAAAGTCATCGGGCGGTCTCCACTATTGTCCCTTTGATCACCACGCATCTATCTATGTCCAGGAGCCCAGAGACACATCCTCTTCCCTTAACCCGTGTCTTCCATACAGTAGTAGTTCATAATTCATAGTCCTGACTTGCATGCTCCACAAAGATGCCTGTTTCCGCACAACCCGCAAGGTGGCGCACGCCTCTTCCCCGCGTTCTGAGAAAAACCGAGACACGCAGCGTTCAGCGTGTATAGAGGGCTCACCCGCCTTCGAAACCCGCTAGTACACTACTGGACCGACGAGTATGACACAGACTAAACCCTCGAGAGAGCAGATGGCGAATCGCACCAGTGGGACCGCAGCAGACAAAGGAAAGCCAGACCGCAGTGAGTGCCCCACCATTGCGTTTTCATCGCCTGCGGATGGTCCTGCTCACGTTGCAAAGGCGCCCAACCGAACATCGTGCGATACTATCTGATCGCGTACAACGTCCTTTCTTACCTGGCTTGGTCGTGGATCCTGGGGAGATGCGTTTATCACGAGGCAAGCGGGTACTGGGCGCCATTGAGCGTCCAGCTCAAGGCGCAGATGATGTCGCTGCTCCGAGCGATGAACCCAACTGCCCCTTCGCTGTTCACTCCTGCCGTATTCAACTATCTTCTGCCCAAGTGGTTGCACCCCCTGATCAATCAGGCATCAACCATGTACGCCGAGATGGGGTTGGAGGTGAAGATTATTCAGACGTTTGCCATCCTGGAGATTCTGCATGCGTTACTGGGCTTTGTCAAGTCCTCCGTGGCCGTGACAGCGATGCAAGTCGGAAGTCGTCTTGTTCTGGTGTGGGGCATTGCAGATTACTATGATCAGGCGAGGCATCTATTTTGATTCGATCTATGTCAGAGTTTGCTTATTGTTGAGTTCAGGCCAAAGAAAACCCCCTCTATGCCTCTATGGTCCTCGCGTGGTCCATCACAGAAGTGATTCGATACGCGTGGTATGCTGGCAACCTGTGCAATCTCAAACTGCCGTGGCTCACCTACATTCGGTAAGACAATTATAGATGTTTTCAAATCATTCTTGATGCGTATTCAACAGATACACGTTCTTTTACGTCCTGTATCCGCTCGGCGCTGGTTCTGAGGCATTCGTCATGTTTTCTACCTTGCCGCCAATAGTCACGACACCACAATCGCCTGCACCAGTGCTCGAGATATGGAAGCAGCAGCCGCTCGCGTTTGTGCGGTTGATCCTCTTCCTTGGATGGTGGCCCAGTAAGCGCCTGTTCGCGCATATCGGCAGCTCTTAACTCCCCCGCTTTCCCCAGGTTTGTATGTCCTCTATACCCACATGATAAAACAGAGGAGAAAGGTACTGGGGACGTTCAAAGGCAAGGGCCGTGCTCTGAAGAATGACTGAGGACGAGGATGGGATTCGACAGGAAGAAGTGGGCCAGGTTACCTTACTAATGGATATCCGATTGCAACTGCATTAATGTTCTAACTATCGGGCTCCGCTAGTTCTGTAATCTGTGGCGCGATCTCCGCGTCGCTAATGCGTTCACAGCCGACACCTCGCAAGATTACGCTAACACCCTCCTTCCTCACCGCCTCCAGCTCCTTCTCGCTCTTAACGAGAAGCATCCCAGCGAACCCAAGCGCGTTGATACTGAGCTCTTCTCCCGTCTCTCGCAGTTTGTGTGCCTCACGCATTCGCGGTATTACATGCAGATGGCGTAGAGTGACCAATACATTGTACGAAGCTGAGCCGTATAGCGGTTCTGGTTGCCGTCGGAGGGTCTCGAACACGAGATCTAGAAGTTGGATGAAGCCGTTCGCGAAGATGTGCAGTAGTTCTTGCGGCTGGGATGAGACGGCGAAGGGAGGGAGGCGGTAAACATAATGGGCATAAGGCAGCTGGGAAAGTGAGAAGGGTTTGCCTATTGAGAGGTTAGCGTCTGCCGGTCACCACAACGGAAGACTTGCTCTCATCCTTGACATGAGCTTGCTGCGCAAGCCTCTCGATCGGTGGACCTCCAGCCGGTGCACCAGCGTCTGGCCAAAGGAACTGCAAATGCTTATGGTGCTGGCTGGCTCCGCTTTGCTCTCCACAGTTGTAGAAAGCGAACATCTCGGTGCCGGCTCTCTGACCGGCTTGAAGCAGGCTGTATGTCACGGCGAGGTCGCCCGGGGTTGGTGCCGAGCTTTGAGACGCATAGTCTGATCGCGAGATTCAGCCAATGTACATAGTCACAACATGGCTCCATACCCTTGGTCACCAGGAGGAAATGGTTTTGAACCACACTGTATTTGTTTAACTAACGTGGTGTGAGTTAGTATCAGCAATACGGTCACCCATGCACTCTGAGCTCACGAGGGCAACATATTGAGACTCTCCGTCCTCTTGCTTCAGCTCGCCTATCACCAGCTTCTCGACATACGGCGGCGCGAATGGGTCCTTCTTGACAGGTTGCTGCGAGAAGTCGGGTGCGGGCAATGCCGGTTTTTGAAGCAGTGCGGGACAATGCCTGATATGGAACTGTACGCGTCGTGCAAGAACAAGAATAGAGTGATGAGCGTCCGCGTTGTAGTACGAAAGACGAGGAACACGAACATCAATCCCGTTCTCTTCGTAGGTATAGAAGTCGGAAGGGAAGTACAGGAGGTCGCCCGACTCGGACGCTTCCGTTGCACATCGCGGCACGCGTTTGACGATCTCTTCGGCGGTGTACTCGGCCATCTTCCACTGAGAATAGAATCGGGAGCAACGGGGGACAACAGGTGGTCGTATGACTCTGAATGGCGAGGCCGATTCCAACCGGGCCAGGCGCCAGAGGTGGCGGAGCGCTGGCATGCATACCGCGTTTCGTACCCTACCCATCGGCGGGGCAAGGGACAGCGCGAGGACATGTGATAATTTCGGGGCAACGGCGCCCGCCAATGCGCCGTGATGATGTTCTCTATATAACAGGCTGACGGGCGCCTCATACTCTGTACAGGCTAATACTAGACTTGCCAACTTCGCAGGATCACCAATATTGCCCCTTCGGGATAGCTGAACGAAGCCGGCGGAGTTTTCCGGAGCTGCTGACTGTAATGTGCGCCTGGACAAGCAAGTGGCAGTCTTTCTCCAAGAGGAAATGACTGGTTCCCATGCTACATATCGAGTGCGCGGCGTTGACCGGCATTGAGATGCTGACCAGGCCAAAGGAATGTGATAGGTCGTAGATCTTGTCATCTGAATGGCTCGGAGTCATTCGGCGTCTGTCCTTGGAGGTCAGGGTAGACATGGCATGATCGGCCGTGATCGACCAGCACATGGTCTAAGCCGAATTGGCCAGCCCTGGAACGTTTCATCCGGAGGATGTAGTATGTCAGGGACGAGGGAACAGCAGAACATGTTGTCAAGATAGCCGAGACTCTGCGGGTGAGTGAGACGATGTTGCAAGAAGGAAGGGTGAGAAAGTGACAGGAAAGGTCAAGCCGGGAGGCGTCAACAAGCAAAATAACAAGGAAGCGGACGATCCGTGCCTGCTATTCGACAGGAGAAGCACGTTGTTATTCGGTTGGCAAATGGCAGGAGTGCAAGCTTAAAAGTGGTTGCGGGTAATGAGATTACGACAAAAATGGTGCGATAGAAGCGGGCGGGTTGCCATAAGCAAGCAGGGACACGGGTTATTCGGACCGATGACGAGGAAGGATGGGCTGAGACGGGGGAGGAGGAGAAAGGAAGGCGTGTGATGTGGTTGAAAGTATCGGCCCATCTGTCTGTGCGGAGGAAAGTGGCACGCTGCGAATCGTACGACTTTTGGGTTGACGACCGCGGTGGTTATAGCACCGCCACCTGGAAGCATCGAACGAACGGGGTTGGTTGATGGGGGACCCTTTGGTAGCCGCCCTTGGTCGTCCCCAATCAGCCGAAGCCGATGCACGTCACGCCCTCGCTGCGTTGCCTCCCGTTCCCAAAACAGACGACGGGTTGTGTGGGGTGGGCCCATTGCCCCGGCCGTAGCGTCGCGCTGGGTACGATGTGATCCAGATCTCCATCCCCCTTCCACAAGGTTTATTCGATTGTTGCACCACTATTCGCAATCCTACAATCCCTCAATCTACCCACAACACACACACGCCCTCAAGAATGACGCCCCCCGCCCATCCATCGCCCACCGTTCTGACCTCTTAGGCGCTCGCTCTCCGCCTCCGAATTCGCATCTCTTCATAATCATCCCCCTCTCCTCCCCCCTTACTCTCGGCACGACACCGCATAACATTGTCCTACCCCCCGTCCTGCGATCCCCCACCCCGGTTCCCTCTACCCTCTGCCCCCATGATGTGCCAAAAGGACTGCCGAGGGGCCGCCTTCGACCCTTCCTCCGACATCCCGGACCTCTCGGGTAGGGTCGCTCTTGTCACTGGCGCAAAGTGAGCACCGATCACCGATCGAGTTACACAGCAAGCTGATCATGATCTCAGCTGCGGCATCGGCTTTGAGATGGCGAAGCGACTGGCTGCTCGAGGCGCGCGTGTCTATCTAGGATGCCGCGACGCACTCCGTGCACGTAAGGCCATAGAGGACATCAGGGAGGCGCTGAGGCAGGAGAGCTTGCCTTCGGAGAAGATTAGGGAGAAGCGGAGGCCTCCGCAACTCGAGTGGTTACAGCTGGACCTGGCCACGGTGCGGGGTGCTAGAGATGCGGCTGAGGAGCTGCTCCGGAAAGAAAAGCGATTGGACATTCTTAGTGAGTGGAACGACACCCGTGTGTGCGCCCTCGGCTGATTACATTGCAGTCTGTAACGCTGTCGCCCTCTCCAAGAAGTACGAGCTTAACGAGGACGGGGTGGAAACAACAATGGCGACAAAGTGAGTGACATCAGGTGTTGATACATGCGCAACTTCTGACCGCGCACAGCTACATTGGGCACTTCGCCCTGATATCAGCATTGCAGCCTCTGCTGCTCCACACAACGAGTCTACCTAATTCAGATGTCCGGATAGTTATGGTGCGTGCGATGCAAATGCGTTTCTGGCTTGTGTTCTTATGCCTGCATGCAGATGACCTCAGCATTACATACCAAAGTATCCCCTGATACCAAACTGCACTCCCAATCCGACCTCAATGCCTCGAAAGCCCAGTTCCTCTCCTGCAAGGACAGCAGGATGGCATGCTACCGACGATATTGTATGTCACAAAGCCTCGTACCTCTGGGAATGGAACCTGATTCTTGTTCAGTTCTTTCCAAGCTGGCCATCGTGCTTTTCACACGTTGTCTGCAACGTCGTCTCGATGCATACGAGCTGCCGAATCCTGTCATTGTCACATGCGTCCATCCTGGCATGGTCTCTTCTTGTAGGCGCTGTTTTCAGGCGCATATATCCTGCACGCTCACACCCACCTTTCCTAGCCAATATGAAGTCGCAAGTACCGGCACCCTTCCGACCGCTCCTTCCTCTTTTCACCATAACGCCCGAGCGCGGCGCCCACACACCGCTCTTCGCGGCTACCGCCCCTGTTGTGCGTACCAGACGGCGAGAATTTTCCGGGCAGTACCTCGTGCCTTTTGGCAAAGTGGGCAAGGTCGCCAAAGCCGCGGATGGTGAAGACGGCGAGGCCCTTTTCCGCGTCAGCGAGGAAATCGTCAGATCTTCTGGGCGCGGACGACAAGGTTGAGGCACCACCTGGAGAGCACGGCGATCGATTACCAGTCTACATCTCATGACACCCACATCGCCCCATAGAGCACGGCACTATCCGGCTGGCGCCCGTGGGCCACATTCACGATCTCACGACATGCTATAATTATCCTTGCCTGATTCTCACTTCTCGGGCCTGAGATTGCTGAAGAAGCTGACCGTATTTATTAGCCCATTCCCGTTTACAATACGTACATTATCTTAGCTGGCAATGCAACATCAGAAACAGTCGAACAAGATCTGTGTCGCACCGTGGTTGTCCAAGCCGCGGGTGATCCATGCTGGCAAACGGGATTCATATGCATACTGTAGCTGCATGGGCGGCACGGCAGTATCTGATCGTCCTAGCATCAACGGTCCGATCACCCCACTACCAGGGCAATCGCATAGCATTCCCTTGGTATGTCGTAAGTATCCAAAACCGGCTGTTGCGAGTGGATTCTGGCACCGTCGTACTGCTCGCGGGAACCTACTTGGCCCGTCAAAGCCTCTTTCGCCTATGACAGATCCAGCAGCGAACCTGGGCTCGGCACGATGTCCGGCACGAGTCTCCCAACGCAAGATTGATTTCCATTTACCAGCAAATGACGACAACAGGTACATAGATGACGAAAGGAAAGACTGGTCCCCGCCCGGAACTCTATAAGGAAGTGCACGAGGAAATACAAAGAGAAAGACAGGTTTCGCCGAACGAAGGCAGGAGAGGGGACGAGAGGAAGGAATCAGCTGGGCCCAAAGTGGGGAGGCGGAGCATGCTACGCTTCACCACCCCTGCTTCTGCCTTTGTTCGCTTTCTGCTCTGGCATGAGCTCGCCTCGCACCGAGGCGCGCACGTAGGCGATGATTGTGACGAGAGAATAGATGGCGGCGTTTATCCCCTGCGTTCAGATATGTCAGTCATACATAGGATATCAAACGACGCAACAAGCATTACCTGATAAAACAAGATAGTGTGGAACGCCAAGATGAAATATAGCGAGGCCTTGAACATAAAGTTCCGGTAGGCGAAGGAGTCCTTGATTGCTTGGACGGGCGGGAGCTCCAGCATGAGCAGCACGACCGATAGGACCATCGTCAAGATCTGAACGAGGGGAATCTGAACGATGATAACTTCGAAGAAGGCAGAATTGGGGCCGGGACTGAAGATTGGTTAGCTTGGAATCGGTGCATAGAGCAACAACTGGACGTACATGATGCCCTGAGGTCCCAGGGTACCGCCGATCATGTCCCAGAAGAACTTGCGGAAGAATAGGCCCCAGAATCCTGCCCAGAGGGCATCTGCGACAATTATCAGGCAAGAGCATGCATGGAGTGTATGTTGCCTTACATGTGGCGGATGTGAGACCGAGGAAGTGTGCCCAGTCATGCCAAATGAGGTTTCCCATGTTGTTTAGGTGCCTGAAAGGATAAACGCGGTCTATGCCAATATCAGTGAGGCACTGGCGCAATCACGATGTCCGCTCACGTTCAAACAGTCACAGTACGAGCCGGAGTGCACAGCAGTCCTCTATATATTGCACAAGAACGAAAAGCTGTTCCGACGGCGAAATCGGTCTGTCTACCCAGTAGAACAGGCTCGTCCAGCGAGGAGAAAGAGTGAAAGGGGCGGGGAGCAGTAAGCGAAGGGAAGGAGGGCACCCAGGCAAGGGCAACTCAACTCCTGTGCGCTGTCCTTTTGTAGTAGGGGAGTGTCACCATGGCTGCACCCTCGGTGACCGCTCGTCACGGCCGCAAGATCCCACTGAGTTAGTTGCCGGCATCATCATCGCGGTTGTCCTCCCGATGCTTCCGTTCACGCGTTGCACATTCAGGGTCGTCAGGGACGCGACACAAGCTCCGTCGCTCTCGCATGATTTTGACCATGATTCTAGCCGCCAACAGGTCTCAACCCAACCGGCTCCCCGGCAAACACAATTTGTAGCCACCGCCATGACGTATTAAAATAAACCCTACCGGTCAGACTGCTGGCCTATCTAATAAGGAGTCAAAGCGCAAACGTGCAGGGCACTTCGTCTATCGCTTTTGTTTCCTGACGTTGAAGTGCTTGACACCACCGTTTTTCTTTCCAGCTTGTGCCAGCGAGACGTATGCATACGGCTCTGGCTGTCCAGCCCTACGCACATCGCCCTTGGCGCTCTTCGACCTGAACTCCTGACCAAGCTTCGTTGGTCGTTTCTTGTCCTCGAATGGCTTCTTTTTAGGAGGCTCATCCGCGTCAACCATCTCAATGTCTTCATCCTCCGCTGCGCGCCGCTTCTTCGTGTTCTTGTTGAATCTGACCTCGCCGCGACGACCACGGGTGAAGCCATCGGCGGAAGTGATCGTCTCGCGGTAAGCATTGCCTTCGACATCCTCAGCGGCAGTGGCGTCGTGCATTTCTTGGTCTTCCGCAGCAAATACCAATCGGCCACTTTCATCGGTCTTGAATGCCGCGGCGTCCTGTCCAGGCTTCCTGCGTTTGGCGGATGTCTTGCTCAGCTGAGCAGCGGCATCATGGAGGAGATCCATTGGAGCGTCGTCATCCATACGCAGACGGGCTTGGCCCTTTGTGCCTTTCTTCGTGCGCGGAACGTTCCGGACAGGACGCTCGTCCGCACTCTCGTCATCGTCAATCTCGCTTTCGCTGCCGTAGAGCACGTCTTCGAAAGCATTACCAGTCGTCGCACGCGGTGCATTCTCCTGGCAGCTCGTGAGCAATGTAGGACAACACAACTAGTAAGGTGTCTTACCTCGCCACTCTCCTCCGCTTCGCCATCAGCCTCAGCATTAGCCCTCTTGCGCTTAGCCCTGTCCTTCCTCTTCTTGATGCCAGTCAAAACTTTCCTGTGCTCTTCATCTGCCTGGCTGTAGACGGCTTCGAAGCCGAACTTGCGGATAAGACGCTCAAATATGTGCCGAACCTTGCCCTTGAAATGGTTCTTGTGATCATGTGACCAGCTGAGGAGTGCTGGGATCATGCTTGGCAAATGAGGTTGTACTGTGTCTGAAGGCAGAGCGGTGACTACGACCTTGACAAACCCAAGCGCGGATTTGACGATCTCACGATTTTTCGACTCGACGAACACGATAACAGTGGAAATGAGTTCTCCTTGCATTTCTTCAGGGATTGTATCTTTGAATTCGAACAGGAGGCGGGACAAAGCCGTGATAGATGCGCTGATCATATGTGGAGTGGTGCCCGCAAGGCCGGCAGCAACCATCGTAATGAACTCCTCGATTGATGCTGGTACATCAGCGCTGTCGGCTATATCATCCAGGAGCGAGCGAGAAATGGTGCCGCCTTGAGACATCTTGACACCCATTTGCACCAGAACATCGAAAGCTTCATTGCGGGCTCCCTCGTTGACTTCCTTTGTACCGAGCACGGCTTCAGTGAGCATGTGAGCGATATGATGCAGCAGCGTCGGCGGAAGAGTGGGCACAAGTGCCAAGAAAACCGACAGGCGACCGCGCTTTGCTCCGGTAGCGATAGCGGACGAGTTCTCCGAGACGACAGTGAGCAGTTTATCGGTGCCAGTGCCGTCCTTGAGGACCTTCTGCGACTGCGCAAGGCGGGCCAATAGTCGATAGGCCTTCTTTTGAATCGACGCGTCCTTGTTCGCCAGGAACTCGGGGGAGGCAATCATCCATAGCAAGCTATTGGCTTGCTTGGTGGGCAAATGCGGGACGAAGAGGATGAGGAGATCGAGCATAGTGTAGCTCACTGAAGTGCCGGATGCCGGCACGATCGGAGCGGATTTTTTCATGTCGTCCTTGAGTAGATTGACCACTCGCTCGTATGTACTCGCCACGATCTTGAGATCGGCAATCTTGAAATAAGTCGAAATCACGTCTCCCACCAGCCCGCGAGCATCGCGCTCCGCACTGCCGAAGACATTGAAGAACACAGACAGGAGGTTGCCAGCCATTCCGCGCAGGAACTCAACGTTGGCTTTTGCGTCTTCCTGGTCCATGGCGAAACTGTTTTTCAGTTCCTCAGGCGGACCGGCTGAGGCCGCCAAGGAGGAATTCCGCTCAACAAGGCGCTGCAGGCCTCGGAGAACAGAAGAGCGCATGTTGGGTTGTTGGTACAACACCTGCGTTAGGACTTGGGCAAAGTTGGATGTAAATGCCTGACAAATCGCTCATCAGCACGGGCGCAGGATAAGCAGTCATATTAAGCTAACCTCCGTCAGATCCACAGGCATGTCGCAATATGCCGGGAAGCAAGCCCATATTTGCTCCACTAGGGCACCATAGACCTTCACCTCGACGGCCTTGCCGTCCTCTTCGGCCTTGGCCTGGACGTTGAAGAGCCTCTCCGACAGCGGGACGAAGTAGTTGACAAAATGTCCAAGGGATGCGTTTGTGACCCGGGTCCGCAGTAAGGGCAGAAGGTATGCGCGACCTTCATCCACTGCTAGCTTTTCTGGCTCAAGATTCAGGGGAAGCGCATTCAGCACCGCCTGAGGTCCGGTAACCTCAATCGCCATCCCCAGTACATCGTCTGCTCGCTCGCGATGCTCGAAGCCCTTGCGCGTACGCATTGAGCCAACAAGCTTGACAGTCCCGATCATGAGCTTCTCCGCGGCAGTGGGAGGTCGACCTTGTGCCGAGCGACCTATACGGATGCGCAGGCGAGACAGGAGCGCCGTGTTCACTCGCAACAGGTAGGGCATTGCCTGAGCGTAGCTGATGTTGTTGAGCGAGGCTTCTGCCAGACCGAGAATGCCGCCGAGAATCGTCTTCTTCCGCGCAGCATCACCCTTCGCTTGAAGAGCTTCTTCGATGAGTGGTACGGAGATGCAATATCTTGCGACGGCGCACAATGCGTCGGCCGCTGCCGTCAAAATTGTGCTGTCGTTCAATTCGAGCCATTTCCAGACGGACCGCCAGATAGTCCCGACCTCTTTGGCGCATCCTTCAGCATCGTCCCGTGCGTACGCGACCATTCCATGCTCAACAACGCGGAGCCACGCTGCAGCCAGAAGTTGGTCGTTCTTGTCAGGCTGAGAGCTGAGCACAACAACGAGGATCGAGGGAATTTTGCCTTCCTCGAAGGACGATTCAGAGGTGCTGCGCTCGAGGAGGTTTGAAAGAAGATCGTAGGCGTTCGTGGTCATATAGCTGGAGCCAAGGGCAGGGAGGCGGAGGAGACAGTTGACGAGGTCGGCGATGCGCTGATAGGCCGGTCAGTGGAAAACTAAACAAGAATGCTTGAAGACGTACCTCAGACGGCCAGTGCGGTGCAATACTCTTCACGAAGGCACAGCTCCAGATCCCTACCTCAACACCTACATTGGCCTTCCCACCCTTCCCCTTCTCCTTAGCACGAACCGCTCCGGACCTTCCCACAACTTCATCCAGCTGCTGCAAGATGTAGTCCGCGACATCGACTGCGTACGGATGGGTGATGGAAGGGGGAGGTGGGGAGGCCAGGACAGCCTGAATGACATCCTGAGCCTTCTTCCGGACTTTCGGTCGGGGGTCCAGGGTGTATTCAGTGATGGTGGCGAATGACTGGCGGACGAGGGGCGTGTACAATTGGGATGACTCGAGGTGCGGGAGCCAGGCTTGGTATATGCCAAGAATTGAGCGCAGTGCAGGTGCACTGTTGGTAAGAGGGCGGAGCAGTGGGGCTAGAATGCCGAGGGCGATCTGAGTCTGGGTTCGCAGAACAGCAGAAGAAACTTGGGTCACAACGAGCGCAAGCAGGTACAATACAGCAGGAAGAACATCGCCTTCACCGAGCGAGAGCGACCCCTCCGCACGTTCCTTCTTGATCTGCTGCTCCAGGGTGGAAAGAAGCGCGGCAAAGTAAGCCACAGGAGTCAGGTTTGCGGTCTGCTCCTTGAGGGTATCCTCGATGGCGCCCAGCAGGAGAGCGGGTGCCTTTTGGTTCGCAAGTGCGCTGGTAACATGAGGGCGAATCTTCTCGAGCTCCTCTTGTAGGAGATAATCCGCACTGGACGAGCTGGAAGCTGCCATGATATCCAAGCAGAACTTTGCACTGGTGCAAGGGAACGAGCGGGCGAGCAGAAATGGGTGTCGTGCAAGGGTCCAAAAAATGGTGGTGATCGGTCGGAGCCTTTTGGCTCGGCTCGATCACCGCGTAGTCCGGACACGCGACAGGACGTGGCTTCCAAAGTAGGCCTCGAAGGCGCTAAAGGCAAACAACAACGCGCCGGCCCTGTACACCTCTCAGTCGCCACCATCCGTTTCTGTGAGATATGTGGCTAACAGACGCGCAAAGTATGCGTGCCATTTACCTATGGTTGCGTGAGTGGTTGACTGATTCATGCATAGAAATCGGCGTAGGCCTCACGTCTTTCGGGGCGTTCTTCATTCTGCTCGGCGTCATCCTCTTCTTCGATGGCGCATTACTAGCTCTGGGAAACGTGGGTCCACTCCATACCATGTCTGAAGAGCAGTGCTGACGCGGCTCTAGGTGCTGTTCCTTTCGGGACTGACACTAATCATCGGGCCTAAAAAGACATTCTACTTCTTCGCGCGACGGCAAAAGCTGCGAGGTACACTATGCTTCCTGGGCGGCATAGGGCTCGTGTTCTTCAAGTGGCCATTCGTCGGGATGCTGGTTGAGACGCTGGGCTTCTTGAACCTCTTTGGGTACGTCCGTTCGCTCCGACATGTTGAAGGTGGACTGACCTGAGAACAGGGACTTCTTCCCTGTAATCCTCACGTTCTTACGACAACTGCCGTTCATCGGCAATATCCTATCAATGCCTTATATCAGCCATGTAAGGCATCTTCTTACCGTTGCTGTGTCGTCCATTCATAGTCATCCAGGTACTTGATCGATTAGTGGGATCACGCCCTTCGATGGTGTGACTAAATGCAACCTCTATTCGTGCATACTCTCTAGCTATGCATATTAACTCTGAAATTAAATGCATTTCAATGGGCAAACTCGCTCTGCCTTAACGCATATGTAATCTAAGTGCATAAAACAAGGCCGAAAATGTCGTTCCCCATGCTATGCACTTAGGCAGCGTCGACTGTAATACGCACATAAGCTCTCTTGATGCTTCTTGTGGCAGTGTTGCAATGCAGGAACGCGGGCGAAAAATCCCTATGAATCGTCCAAGTCACGTTTCCCCCGAATCGGAACTGGCGCATCGGACAAGCCAAAGTTTCCATCTCAGGCTCCCTCAGGCTCCTCCTCCTCCTCGTCAAGATGGCCTCCCGTCTTGCTCGATCTTCCCTGTCCGGGGCCAGGCGCTTGCTGTCTACCTCTTCGGTGCTACGTGCTGAGGGTAACACGACCCGTGCCCCGCGTTCGATCGAGGACTCGACATCGGCGCTCGACTACAAGTCGCACCTGCACCACCGCCGCCCACCCCCTCTCCCCGCAAATGACCACCCCAGGCAGCGTACCGCCGAGGAGGCCGTGACGAATATCCTCTACAACACCCCACCGCCTAGCACCGAGCCATTCAAGAAGTGCGTTCCCTTATCTCTGATATTCTGATCGCTGACACGTCCCGCAGGCACATCCTCGAATGCTTGGTCCAAAATGAACCCGGTGTTCTCTCCCGCGTCAGTGGCATCCTCGCGGGAAGAGGGTTCAACATTGACTCCCTCGTCGTCTGCCAAACGGAGATACGCGACCTCTCGCGGATGTGCCTCGTCCTGAGCGGACAGGACGTAGTCATCGAGCAGGCGCGGCGTCAGCTGGAAGACCTCGTGCGTATATCCGCCCTTGAGTTGAGTGTCTGTATGTTCATACACGCATAGGTACCTGTCTGGGCCGTTCTGAACTACACCGAGACGAAGAAGATCGAACGTGAGCTTCTGCTCGCCAAGGTGTCGATCCTCGGGCCCGAGTACGTCGAGGAGCAGTTGGTCGGCGGTCCTTCGCATGAGGCACGCCGCTCCAGCCTCCCCGCGCCAGAGGTGAACGCAGCCGAGCAGCACCAGATCGCCCACGAGCCCACGACAGATTCTTTGCTCTCGAAGGAGGCGAGCATGGCACGCACGTTCGAGGAGTCAGGCAAGTCTGCGCACCGGCCTACAGGCACGGCGCCCGCGGTGGACACCTCGCAACCGCTAGCCCTCACGCCCAGCCAGCTACTCAATATCAAGCATACGCACATGGCGGCGATCCAGAATCTTGCTTCCCAGTTCGGCGGCAAAATCGTCGACGTCAGCGAAAACAGCGTCATTGTGGAAATGGCGGGCAAGGCCACTAGGGTCGATGCCTTCTTGGCCCTACTCAAGCCGTTCGGCGTACTTGAGAGTGCCAGGACGGGGGTAATGGTCATGCCTAGGACGCCTATTGCGGCTTTGGCGGAGGAGGAGGACACGTTTGCGGAGGGCGAGGGCGTCGACGCGAGCATGCTTCCTCCCGGTTAAGATGCTTGAGACGATTGAACAGTTTGTCGTAGCATAGCCAATGAGAATTCTTTCGCTCTGGGAAATGTCATGCGCAGGCATCAGCGAGGTCGGGAATTATGCATTACATTAAAACAATTTGCGAACGTGCTAATAACCTACACCCGTCTGGCCACTCCAATGGCTCCTCTGTATCCTCCCCTCAAGCCGGTCCTGAATGACCTTGACGACAACCTCGGCCTGGACGGGAATCGCGTTCCCGTGGAACCCCTCCGGGTAGTTGAAGTCCGGGATGTTGGGCGGGCCCACGACGGTGTCGTTCTGTATGCCAAAGTACGCCTTGCCGAGTACGCCAGCCGTCCACTCGTAGTCACGCGCGTACCCGCCGGGGTAGAACATCTCGATGACTGTCGAGAGCGGGTGGGGCGGCATTAGCAGCTGGTGGGTGAGGCCGTTACCGTGCACGCCGAGCATCACCTGCGGACCTGTCAATGTCTGCCCCCAGAATGACGTATGGAATGGACGTACGACAGTACGCGCTGCACGTCGGAGCTGCTCCTCCCTGCTGAGCTCCTCCGCGTGTACAACATCGAGCACCCAGCCCTTCTTCTTACACATCTCATCCAGGGCGGCCACAAGCCGCCTGTGGTCGTCTTCAACCAGTCGTCGGCGAGAGCGCTGGCGCGAGATGTACGTAATGACGGGAGCGTCGCGCTCGCCCTCCACCAGCTGAGGGTCCATGGCGCGCAAGCCCATGTCAAGCACGCGCTGGGGCACGCCCGCGAACGTAGCGACTCGTCGCCTCGCGCTCTCGTACCAGAACTGGTTGCGCCCCTCCCCCCCGGTGCCGTACTCGCCGCCACCGAGCATCCACGGGCCCGCAGGCGTGCGCGCGGTGGAGCCTGTCGCCTCACCGCGGAAGGCGGCACTCCGGTCGATGAGCAGCACGACGGGGAATCGGTATGCCTGGCGGAGCGGTTAGCGAGAAGCGTCGGTAGAGGACGGCAGCGCACCTTGTATGGTGTCCGTACGAGATCCGCTAGCTGGTCGTATGTGGGCTTAAACATGGGGGTGATGGACGGCCACATGGCAGGCTGCGGAAATACTGATCAGTGCGGGGACGGGAGCCAAATCAAGCGCGCGTACCAAAAAGAACTGGTTGAACCTCGGACCATCGCTGTGCACCAAACCCGCATAAGCTCCCCCCGCACACCGCATATGGCAATCTGGGGACTCACGAGAAACCGTCCTCGTTGCAATATGGGAAGATGATCCTGTCCGGACTCGGGGCGAGGACGCGGCCGTCCGGCGAAGGATTCGGGTCAAAGTTGGTGAGCATGCGCTCGGTGGCGAAGAGCAGCTCGGCCGCGACGTGGTAGTAATGCTTGAGGAATTGGTCCGGATCGGTGCAGATGAGCTACATTCGTGTCAGTGTCTCGCACTCGGCTCGAGCAGCAGGAAGCGCACCGACAACCCCTCGATATCCCACACCCGCTCGCCCCATCGCTTTCTCGCGTCGTCCGTGGTCAGGATCTGCATCTCCCTGTCCGTCGGTTCTCGGAGGTGACCATTATCGTGGTCGCCCGGCAGTCCAGTAGCGATCATGTACCGCCTCTGGGGCCAGTAGCCCTCGTCGAAGCCTCCGTTGTCGGAGACGATGAAGAATGTGCCATTAGAGAGGTAGAGATTCGTCAGCATCGTCCATCCTGGTGCATGCTGGAGGAGGGTGCTGGGCACGACGCCCCGAGCTGGAGGTGGCGCGACGTACAGCCGCCCTGGGAGGGCATATTCGTTCGGCGGGGTAAGAGTGAATCCGACCGGCACCTCGCCTGGGACGTTGGCCAGTCCGATTTGTGCGGCGGTCTTGGCGTGTGGAAGGAGGAATACAGAGGGGCGGAGGCCATAAATATGGGAGAATACAAGGAGGGAGCACGCGCCAAGGAGGGCCACGAGCGCGTCGCGGCCTGTGAACCGCAAGCGGGACTTTGAGGCCAGCAGAGCGGGGAGCATCGTTCGAGGCCGGGGCGGGGGCGGTCGCTATGGCGCCAGGATGGAAGAGCGGGAGGGAGCGGGGAAGGAGAGGGAGGAGGGCGGCGGGGATGTCGATTGCGAGGCTGATGGCGGGCTCGGAGAAGACTGAATTGAGCCGAATGGGTGTGGGGTGCGGGGGCGGGCGGCGGGCGGCTGGTCGCTGCTTCCCTTCTTCCCTTCTTTCACACTCTGCGCGCTTCTAGTTTCTGGCAGCGGTGCGCGCCTACGCCCAAGCGGACACGGGTCAGTGCGAGCGGATGCCAGCAAAGTAGCAGGCAAAGGTGGACGCTTTCACCCCTCCCTTTGTCGGACAACCCCGTTCTTCCATGTGGGCGAGCTGCCCGCAGAAGAGACATCGGCACGCACACCCTTGGGTTCTGCTCCCGCTTCCACTGTGCCTTCTGCCGTAACAAATCAATTCGCGCCCGTGGTGCCTGGGCTGCCGGGCCACAGGGTGTCGGCTATCCTCACCCTCCAAAAGCTTAAGGTTAAGCGCCACGAAGCTCTCAACAGCAAACAATCAGCTCGCTCGGGAATCATCGGTCTCACCGCCATGCCCGCACCGAGCTAGCTCCCGCCTCGGTCATGCCCGGGACCGCGCCCTACCAGATCCTTCCCACCAGCTCAGCCTGCTTTCTTCTGCTCAACTGGGGACCCGCACTCCGTTTCTCCTCAAGGGCTCGATCTGGCCAGACCGAGATTAATGAAACCAAGTATCTGAACAATGGAGTCAGCTCGTGAATGCGATCGTGCAGCTGTTCTCGGCGGCGGACGATGATGTCACATCTACTGTATGTCAAGAAGAGTGTCAAACATAGTCAACAATCTGGCTTCATCTCCCGTCTTCGCATTCCCGACATCTGCGCGAACGCATGGGCGCGACAGGCTGAAAGAGGAAGTCGGGCTACCGGCTATGTGCACTGCTACGAGCCAATGTCGTCTTCATCCAAGCAACTGCAGTAACGAATGACTAACGGTGGAGCGCACGACCTGCTTGTACGGCTGCCGTGACCCCATACCGGCGGGTACGGTGCACGCTCCCATTTCCGGTGCTTCGCGATCTGACGACCGGAGGAGGCGGCTGCATTCCGACTGCGAGGGCTGCGCGATCCACTTCGTTTAGTGTGCCCACCGGCGAATGACCGTCATCGTATCCGCTCTTCTGGCACCGGCTGCACCAACGGGGTCTAGCTCGCGCCTTGCCTGCTTGACTCGCCAAGCTGATGCAGGGCGATACTTTCCCCGATGTCCCGTCTTCTGTGGTCGTGCACGGGAGGGAAGACGTACGTACTGCGGGCTTCAGGCGAGGGAGTGGGTCCACGGGCTCCCGGCTCCCTTGCCCGGGCATCGTCGCATGTGATGCGACGGCCTGGTATTTAAAACGCTCCACCATCCCTCTTGCTCCCCATCCTCTTGGCCCGACCCCTTAGCTCAGACTCGTCCGGGCCCGCCTTTCCCGCACTCCCCCAGCCCATTGAACGACCGCAAAGAACAACATGTCCGTCAACTCCTATCCCCAGGTCTGCATCATCGGCTGCGGTGCCTCGGGCATCTCGGCTGCCCTCCGCCTGCGGGACCATGTCGGCATCAAGAGCTTTACCATATTTGAGCGTAACGATGGGCCTGGCGGTGTGTGGCTGGTGCGTCCTTATTGGGTCCATGGGTGAAATCGGCTCATCGCTCGAACAGGAAAACACCTATCCCGGTGCGGCATGCGACGTTCCGGCACAATGTACGCGCCTTTTGTAATCGCAGGGCCCTAGTAATTAACCGCCAGAACAGACTACTCGAGCGCAAACACCCTCAACCCGAACTGGTCCAGCCACTATTCCGGCAGGAACGAGATCCAAGCGTACTGGGCCAAGCTGCACTCGGAGCAGGGCCTCGACAAGCACACGCGCTACCGCCTCGAGTGCAAGAGTGCCGTTTGGAACGACGCGACGAGCCAATGGACGTTGACCTTCAGCAATGTGCTCAATGGAGAGATCGTCGAATTTGTCGCCGACATCATCATTGCTGGCATCGGCGGCTTCTCCCTTCCCAATATGCAGACAAAGTCGCTCCCCGGAATTGGCTCGTTTCGCGGACCGGTGTTCCACACGGCTCGTTGGAACCATGCCGTCGATCTCAAGGGCAAGCGGATCGGTGTGATCGGCAACGGATGTTCGGCGGCCCAGCTCGTGCCGGCCTTGTCAGAGGATCCCTCTGCCCGGGTTATCAACTTTGTCCGGACGCCACAATGGTACATGCCCAGGAACAACGAGCCTTTCTCTGCCTGGACAAAATGGTGCTACCGCAATGTTCCATTTGCGAATCGTTTGGCCCGTTGGAAGCTTCTTCTCATGGTAAGTGCCGCCTATGCCGCCCAGTTCTCGCGTCTTATCGTGGAGAACAGATCGACTTGATCTCTCCCCTCTTCCATAAGAACGGTACCAAGTTACGCACCAAAATAGAAAAGATCTCTACCGCACACATCAAGAAACACGGCCCGGCGAAATACCTCGACTTCCTGATCCCCAAATTCCCGCTCGGGGCCAAGCGCATCATCTACGACCCTGGCTATCTGGACTCTCTGAGCCGCCCGAATGTCGAGCTCGTGCACAATACCCAGATCGGCCAAGTCACTGAGGACGGCGTGATCCTCAAGAACGGCGAGGAGTGCAAGCTCGATGCCATCATCCTTGCGACTGGATTTGACACCTGCACGTTCCTCACATCCATCGATATCAAAGGTCGCAACGGGGCCGACCTGAAGCAAGTTTGGGACGAAGTTGGCGGCCCCGAGGCGTACTACTGCTCACTTGTGCCCAAGTTCCCGAACCTGTACATGCTCGGCGGTCCGAACAGCGCCACCGGACATCAGTCGTAAGTCGCGGTGGCAACGTCATGCGTATCCCTTCTGACTACCAACCTCAGGGTTATCTTCTTTATGGAATGCCAAGCACGGTGGTGCTGCAAAGTCATCAAGCACATGCTGCAGCTCAAGGCATCGTCAGTCGAGCCAAAGCCAGAGGCAGAGAAGCGCTTCAACGAGTGGGTGCAGAAAGAGCTTCTGGACACGGTCTGGGGGACTGAGAAGACCGACTCGTGGTACCGTATGCCGAACGGGAAGATGCACACGCTTTGGCCCAAGTCTGCCCTGTCGTTCTACTGGACGATGATGTTCCCAAAATGGGCCGACATGGACTTTGTCGGCGCGCGCAAGCCAAACTCCAAGACGAGCATCGTTCTGGTCTGGACGGCCCTTGTGGCCGCAGTCTTCGGCGGTGCGGTCTATCGATTTGGGCTGCGCGTATGAGGCAGCTGCTCGTCAAGTTGTCTGGCCATGCGGCGGTGCATAGAAATGGTCCTTGAGCAGAAATCTAACCTTGTTTAGTTGTCTAGAAACGGGCTGTGCTTAGATTGTCACAAGGTCTTTGAGTAGACACTTTCCTTATTCAGTCGTCTACAAATGCGGCTATGCACCGATGCCACTGTTTGGCGTTACATCTTCTCATACTTTCTGTCATGCGAGTTTGCTAGTGTTATGGCGTTACAACCTCTCGGTCTTTCTATCACGTTTGTCACGTATAGTTCTATCATGCCACGCTTTCGTCATGAGCGGCGACTGTCATCATACAGTCAGCACCTGGAGTCACCGGTCCACACACCTCAGTGTTCCTCGGCAACACTGTAAAGATTCCAAGCCTTCCATGTACAAAGAATGAAATTCCACCCAATTATGGTGCTATAACCCAGAATAATCCACAACAGATACATCAGATCCGATTCTACATGTCTATTGTTAGGGAGGCAAACTGCCTGCGACGGCGGTGATGAGAAATGGAAGGAGAAGGGGGAAGAGACGAGAACCGAAGGTGCGAGCTCGCGGTGCGCTACTTGGCGAACCCGCCGTCTAGAAGCAAGCCGGGATTAGTCTATCCATCCGTTCTACGCTAGGACAGCCGTGCTGATGTCACACGATCCTGCCAGCCGAAGCCAGCGCAACATTCTGCGCGCAACGGGACGCGCCTTGCCTTCCGCCGGCACGGCCGATCAGACGTAGGGTGCAGCGCACGCGTATTCCATCGCCCCTATGTGCCATGTCGCGATAGCGCGGTAGTGGAGCCATATGGCTGCCTGTTCACAACACAAGATGGTCAGCGCACGCCAACAATAATCAGAAATGCACGTACGACGATGGAAAGATGCCAGATCTGGTGACTTGCGCCGATGTAGTCGAATCGCCCAGGGAATACGCACTCGGGGAAGTGGTAGCCGTAGAAGAAGAGGCCGAAGGTGTACGCGCCGACGCTCGGGACGATCGGGAGGTAGAACTCTGCGGTGATACGCACGCCTCGCTCGAACGAGAGGTGCGCGAGGAAGAGCAGCGCGGAAAGCGCGCAGGCGACAAAGAACGCGATCCGCCATTTCTTGTTCTTGCGCTGGTTGAACCAGTGCATAAACGGCAGGACGGTGCCCAGGGCGCCCGTCAGGATGGAGAAGGCCGCGTAGATCGCGGCGGTGTGCGGGTCGCAGTAGAAGCCATAGTATATCGCGGAGGTGATCGAGGCGGAGATGAGCCAGCCGATGCCGACATAGTCCACGCGCGCGCCCCATTCGCAAACGTGCAGATCAGCACAGCCGTTGACAGTGTGCCAGATGACGCTGCACGCGAGACAGCAGGCGGCTGCGGACCAGAAATAGTAGTTGGGCAACGCGTCGATGGTCACGGCGGGCATGTCCAGCCAGGAGGGCCAGAAATAGCTCGGAAGGGGCAGGACAGGGACGGGGAGGACGGAAAGCAGGGGGAAGAGCACGGTCGGAAGCAGGTGGGAGAGGATGTTGATCGTCTCATTATGCCAGCGGAAGGCAGATGTGAACAGGAGCGGCCAGCGGGAGAATGGAATGAAGCTGCACCCGGGGTCAGCGGCGGAGCATCAGGTGTAGGGATGATACGCACCGATAGCCCGTGTGGACATACTCGTTGTTCCTCCACTTGAAAGGCAGGTCCTCAAACTGGATGAGCGAGTCGCCGTTGCGCGACTTGGCGAGCGCGCGTCTGACCTCGGCGCGTGTCGTCTTGCTCCCACCGACGATGAGCGGCACGTGCTCGTCCACATCCTCTCCGGCACTGGTGCTGGCGCCCTCTTCACCCTTCGCCCGACCCTCACGCTCACGCTTCCCCTCCTGCTCCTCCTCGCTGCTCTCGAGCTCGTCCATCAGCATCGGCACTTTCTCGACGTAGCTGAGCAGCCTCTGGAGGGGCACGGGAGGGGCGGCGAGCGCAGAGAGCGATTGGAGCCGCTGCTTCACGCTGGGGACAAAGGAGGATGGGAGGGACGGCGAGTGCGCGCGGAGGGAGGTGAGGATAGACTCGGGAATGGGAAGCGAGGGCAGGTCGAAGTCCGGCAGCGAAGGAAGGTCAAAGTCCCAGTCGATGTCGATGTTGGGGAGGTGGCGCGCGACGTCCGCCCGGATGGATTCGAGAAGGGCGGCAATGTCCAGCATTGTGTCACCCTCGCTGGCTCTGCGGGAATGGGACAGGCGGCGCGCTTTGCCGTCCCCGTCTGGCAGCTGTGGAGTTGGAGTTGATCCCTCCGACCCCGCCGACGCGCCGAAGAGCTTGGGCAGGGTGGAAGCCTCGAAGTTTGCTATGCGGCCTTCTATGTCCGAGATATGCGACAGGAGCATTACGCGGAGGGACAGGAGAAGTGCGGCCAATGAGCGAGGGTCGGTTGTTGTGTTTGCCATCTTTGTCGGGAGGTGTGCGGTGAAGGAATAGTCCTCGTCTGCTGAAGTGGAAGAGGAAGAGGCGGTGGGAGAGTCAAGAGCGGGTATTGTGGACGTCGAGGAAGTCATTGTCCGGTTGATTGTTGGTAGGGTGGAGGGGTAACCGAGGGCGAAAGGACGGCGACGGGGCAGCGCGTGTTAAATATCGGGGGGGTAGTAAAGACAGGAGGGGATCAGTAGTGCGCAGCGTAGGGGGTGGCCCGTCTTCCGCTGGCGGTGAACGTTTGTGGAAGAGACGCGCGGGGATGGAATCGTCGGGGGACAATGACGAGGTGCGGGCGATATATGACCGGGATGAACGTGCGAATCCGTCTTGTCCTCTTTTGCTCCCCCCTCCAATCATCACAATACAGGGTCCAATTTTCGCTTTGTTCCACCGGCAACCGCATCCCGCCCCAGACGGACGCACGTGGCCCGTTATCCTAAGCGCAGAAAAAGCCAAGTGGGAGAGCTCCACCCGCGCCGGGCACGGCAGCTCGGGGAAACAGCCCGACATGCCCTGCCGCGTCCGACGATTCCGACGGACAAGATGTGGCAACATTAATGCGCTCGTCGAACAGAACCCTGTCCTCTGATTGCGTATCCCCAATATTTTGCCGGCATCACGCGCCAAGCCGGCAGTGCCACTACCCCTCATCAGGGCCCATCGTCATCATCCCCATCAGGCAGCTCTTTGGCTACGTACAACCTCCGCAGCGACGCCGTCGAGTCGTCCCTCAACGCAAGTGGATGACTCCTGTGGCTCATTCCCGGCCATGGCCACAACATTGGAAGAGGCATCCATCACATCGGCTTCGAGTCAACCTGCCCTGCTAGCATGGCCACCCTTAAAGTAACGTCAAAGGCTTTGGCATCTTCCGTTGTGGCTTCTCAAGAATTACTACCTATTTCACCTGCCACTGCTTCTCCTCGCGCAGCGCGCCCCAGGGAACGAGCGCCGCTCTAGGGAACCTGGAGGCATCGACCTCGATGTTATCTCCCAACAGTCGCAGGCAGCCGCAGAAACGGCATCCGCATCGGTTGAGAGACTCGCCTCTGACCTTGCACCCGTCGACCGTGGTCGCGCTGCATGGAGCTACGTGCGCCCTCTTTCCTCATGCGGCCATGCCCACCCGGACGTGATGGCAGCTCGTAGGCGCCTTCATCCTCCGTACCGTCTCCTGGAGCTTCCCAAACTCCTATGGCCTCTTCATCCCCGCGTACATGGCCGATCCAACCTTCGGCGGCCAGAAGGACGCTGCATTGGAGTGGCTGTTGTCGGACAGGGAGGATACGGAAAGGCAAACCCGCTGAACTTGCACGGGGTCGGTACTACTCGATGGCTCTACTAGGAAGTCATTGGCCTGTGCGATCACCTTGGCATTCCTGCGCGCTGCATTCCTGGGCCTCGTCATGATCGGCATGTACAGATCACCTTGGCGTTCCTGCGCTCCTCAGCCTTGCCACGATAGGCACGTACGATCGATCACCTCTGCATTCCTTCACTCCAGTATTCCTCGGCCTCGCCACGATCGCCATGCGCGATCACGTGGGAGCATCCCCACGCTGCAGCATTCCTCGGCCTGGTCACGATCGCCACGCACGACGGCGTGTGTGCGTTCTTACGCTACAGCATTCCTCAGGCTGGCCACGAGGACGGCTGGCGTGTTTGGCACGGTGTACTTTGGCTACAGAACGACACTGTCGTGGGCCCGCCCAACATCCCGGACTTCAACTACCCGGAGGGCTTCCGCGGGAACGCGATTCCCGTCCAGGCCGAGGTTGTCTTCAAGGTCATCCAGGACCGGCTTGAGGGGAGGATACAGAGGAGCCATTGGAGTGGCCAGACGGGTGTAGGCTATTTGCACGTTCGCAAATTGGTTTAATGTAATGCACAATTCCCGACCTCGCCATGCGCGCAAAGGTCAGCGGCACGTCTTGCAGGGACATAAACATCACGTGACACATGGCTGTGTTGGAGGGATTTCATGAGTTTGTCTTTCAATGATTATCCCGCAAATATGCACAAAGCTCTTTGCTATCACTGTCATTACTTAGCTTCGTGTCAATGTGTGTGCATATCAGCAGCATCCATCCCAGATTGTGGGAGGAAACCAGCGTGGAGCTCAAGCGCCAGTGACGGCTGCCACGCTGGCCGGGGACCACAGTAATATTATAGGCGCCTTCTCACCCTAGCCGCTGATGACAGAGCGCCTTCTAACGCCCAACATTGGGGCGATCGCCCAACGCTGCTTCTTTCCTTCCCCACCGCCCTCGTATATTGAGGCGACGGCTTATCGACGTCGGCCAAGTCCTTGTCGTTGGTCTCCGTCGCTTCTCAACCTCCCTCAGGTGCCATTGTTCGCCTTCGACTCGCACTGCACGTAGTGGGTCGACATCGACCGACACGCTCGACCATGCCACCTGTCCAGGACAGCGTGCATAAGAGCGCCAGCTCCACCTCCGAACGTGCCTGCGATGCGTGCAGGATTCGTAAGCTGAAGGTAGGCAGCAGCCCCTTTCACGTACTGGCCCTTCTGACTGTGTTCACAGTGCCCATCCCTCCTCGCTCACAAGACGACTGGTCAAGCGTGTGCAAGATGCATCAAGACCGGTCTACTGTGCACGTATGATGCTCCACCAAGGAAACGAGGACCTGCCAGCGGAAAGTGCGTTCATGCCGTTAGTTCCCTCCGTCCCCGTGCTGACTCCTTTGCAGGCGGCTCTCCGCATTGCGTCAGAACCAGCTGCCCCACTGTGTCGCTCCCCCTGTGACCCAAGCCCATGACGAGCGACCTCAACCGCCGTCTCTTCCGGACCAAACTCCTGAACTGTCCCCATCAAACGCCTCCTCATCTCCAGTCCCGCTCGCTTCGACATCCATCTCGACGCGCGTTCTCTCACCGCCATTCCACTTCCCTGCTGGCCCGTCTCTTCCGTACCCGGCGCTCGACCCGGCGCAGACTATCGACGAATATGTCGAGATCGGCTATGCGGCGTTTCCGGTCCTCGACCGCGAGGTCTTGCTCTCCCGCGTGGAGCAGGGTGAACACCTACGGGACGGGGACTTTCATGCGCTCCTACGAGGCCTGCAGGTATACAACGAGGCCTGCAGGCTACGATCAGATCCGTTGCGCGGACAGGCGTTCCTGCTCGAACTGTCCAGGTGCACACAGTCTATCCGTTCCGACTATGACTTTGCGGAGAACCCCACCCTCGACACCGTTGTTACCAGCCTATTCCTCTTCGTTGCGTACAACGTAATGGGTCGGCATAAACGCGCATTCCTCTACCTTACAGAAGCGATCGGACTCCTCGACTCTGTCGACCCAGGCGGAGAGACCGAGACCGAGCGTATCCGACGAACGCGAATCGAATATGTCGTTTTCGTGACCGAAAATGCTAGCGTGAGCATCTACGGAAACACTGGCAAGCGTCGGCTGGCACGCAAGCCAGTACAGATCGTCCACTCCGCCGAGGCGCTGCGATTGCCAAGCATGGTCGGCAGGCAGCGGGTGGGGATGCGCACGCGAGAGGAGATGGAGCGCCTGGACAGAGAGGCTATGGATCTTCTCGTGCTCATGACGCAGCTGCACGCCGCGACGGACATCAACGAGATCATCAACATTGGCGGAATCGGTTCTGCCGGCGGAGGGAATGGTACGAACTCTGGGAGTCTCATACCGACCATGTTCCTCCGGAACGGGCGTGGGCCAGTGTACCCGACGCAGTCTGCAGACGTCGCGATCACCCGGCAATGGATGTTGGCAAACAAACTTCCACTGTTGTTCGACTCGTGCCAGACCAACCCACTAGCAGTCACCGGACTGGGGATGATTCTGCAGGACATGGGCGCTTCCGTGCTTCAGTGGATCTCCCAACTTCCGTCTGGGCAGTTGCGGATCGTTGGCCTCGGAAAGGTGACGGCTATCGCTCGAACCATCCACAGCCTCGCGTCCCAGATTGGCGACGCGGGCATGTTTGATAGCGTCCTGCGCGACCTCGTCTTGGCTGTGTGCAATAACGACCTCGAGGGTGATTACATGCCCTTGCTGAACGACTGCATCGCGAAGTTCTACTCCGATATACCGGCCGCTCCATCCACCTCAAGATTGCGCGCCCCGCTTCCTGAGGCGGCTAATGCAGCGGTTGGGCAATCGAATTTCTACGATCTGCAAGAGCAGCAGCAAACGTTCGATCTGCTTGCTGCCGATGAAGCTGTACCGGACTCCGCATCTTCAGACGAGACACGGGTAACTCAGCTGAACCAGATCGAGCTTGACAGCCCCGCTACACGAGCTCAGCAACAAGCCCCAGCCGTTCGTCTTCCGTCCGAACTGCCCACGCCGCCTCAACTCTCGAACTTCTCGCCGAGTACTCCGTGGCATGGAACGCTCTCTGGCCTGTGGGACACCTTCCAACATCAGTCGGAACCGATGCCTGGTATGCCAATGGGGCTGAACGGAATGGGCTTGGGCACTTCAGCACAGCAGAACCTCCACAGCCAAAGCCCGATTGGGATGAGCGGTGGGCTAGGAATGGGCCTGGGGGAAAATTCTCACTTCCAGGGCGCGCTGGCATCATTGCTGGGTCTCTAGAGCCAAGCCACTATCGCCGAACTTCCGGGCGGGAACAGCATCTGACCGACCCGTCCATTTATATTTATCATGTAATCGCCGATGTATGCGCTTTACAAGCGCCGGACTGTATGAACCTGTACCCTTATGGTTTATCTCGCTTGGTTCTGGAATGATGGGACATGTTGTATTTGTTGTCTACGAGACTACATCCATCCAGAAGTTGATCTGGAAATAGGAGCACATGGCGCGGAGGCGCCCGAGTGTGTGGAGGACACAAGACCAACGGTGTGGAGGATCGCACCGGCATGGGTGTGCATATACGCACGGCACCGATGCCGCTCCCATCACCAGCTCGACCACACCCACCGCTCAACTCCTGACCAGCAACCATGTTCGGCGGCGGCGGGCTCAGGCCCACCTCGGCATTCGTGCACACCACGCTCATGGGCTCCATGGCGCGCGGCGAGCGCATGGCAATCGACTTCAACGTGCCGTGCGACGTTGAGGCGCTGCGGTCGGACCGCGATGCACAGGCAAAGTTCATCAGCAGTTCGATAAAGCAGTGTTCTCCAGAGCTCAAGTACTCGGCGGATTGGACGTGCTTTGCGTGCGGTGCGTATTGCCCTTCCCATCCCACACTCTCGGCCTGCCGCTGACATGACATGGACTGGCTGGGTTAGGCGACCCCGCGCACGAAGTGGTGCACAACCCGATGTCGTGGCTGCACGCCCAGCCGGCGTTCGTGATGGACTATGTGCACTTTGTGTGCCGGTTGTCGAAGGATGAGTGCAGGAAGGTCGTCGATGAGTCTAATGCGGAGCTGTCGCGGGAAATGGGGATGGAGCCGCCGACCAGTGAGGCTGAGGAGCCGGCAGCACCGGTGGAGAAGCCGCCGGTCGAGGACGGGCCGAGTGAGGAGCCGGTGAAGGAGGCTGGGCCGGCTCAGGAGAAGGACTCGGAGAAGGAGAAGGAGCAAGAGGGCCCGGCAGGGGGGTGCGCCGTCTGCCACAAACTGGGCAAGATGCTGCAGTGCAGCCGGTGCAAGCTGATCCGGTACTGCTCCCCCGAGTGCCAGAAGGCGGACTATGGGAGGCATAAGACTGTGTGCCGATGGGTGCGTGGCTACCGCTTCTAATTGTTGAGAGGGGAGCCCGGGCTGACTCAGGTATAGGTGGATAATGTGGAGAAGACGTTCCCTGCTGAGAAGAAGGAGGGCGCGGGCGAGGGTGAGACGGAGAAGCCCGCCGGGGACGGTTGGCCAGCGAGCATCCCCCGGCCGTTCGATCCCGCCCCGCCAAAGGAGCACGATCATAGTAACTGCTAGTTGCTCTGCGCAGGCTTCAGACAGCAGGCAGAGGGTTGGAGGGCTACAGTATATTGCACAGAATTGAAACCATTACAAAGTATTACAGAACGATGCGGCAAAGCACGCCCAGGCTCATTTGCGTGCAGCGGAGGGCTTGCCCCCCCGCCCACTGGCGGCGACGGGGAGGTCGGGCTGCGGCTGTCGTGTCTCCTCCGTTGCGAAGCCCGGTACGCGAATCCCCAGGTGTCGTTCTACACGTCGCGTCAGCCCTTGGCTCCCCAAGCACGCGGAGCAACGCACCGAGGTAGAGCTGGACATCCTTAACCTGGAGCGTATCGCTTCCCCTATGCCTTGCGAGCCTGCTTCCAAACTCGCTCGTCCGGCTCACAAAGTCGAACACGGCGTCGAGCAGGAGCTCCTCTGCCTCCCGGTCCAGGACGGCCTCGGGGTCCAGCGCATACGCCATCTGCTGCAACGTGCCACGCAGCCACTCTTTCTCGTCGTATTCTTGCACGGGGGCGGCGCCGTTCGCGTAGTAGGAGGGGTAGGCGGGGGTTTCTACTCGTATATGAGAGTTGCCCACGATGGGAAAGAGGAAGCGCGTACGAGTGGTGGCAGACTGAGCGGCAGCCGTCTGCTGTCGCACCCCAGCTGGACGCCCGTTCGTCCACTATGGACGGGTCAGCGCACGCCCCCAAATCCTTGCCGAATACGCACCCCGTTGGTACCCGACGTCGACCCCGGCCCCTGGGGCTGCGGCTGGCTCCCGCTCTTCATCAGCGCCTCGAGCTGTCACGGTATCGCATCAGCCCACCCCCACCCGCACCAGCAATCGCTCCGCGCACCTGCTGAAACTGGCTCTGCGTGAGCCTCCCCTCCTGGGCGAGGGCGACCAGGCCCGGCATATGGGACTTGAGCGCCTCTGCGATCTGCCGTGCTGCTTCTGGCTTGGAGGCCGCGAAGGCGAGCGCGTTGTCGAGCGCTTTGAGCAGGTCGGTTGGGGTGCCGCTTGAGGAAGGCTGGGAGGACTGAGAGGAAGGGCCGCTGCCGGAGGGGGTTGACATTATTACGTTCCTGAACCGAGTGATTTGAGGAAAGGACGGCGCGTAGTACTAACGGTGGATTACAGCTGAGGCGGTCGTGCGTTCGTTCCGACCAACAGCCCGAGGTTCTGACTGGCGATGCTCACGTAATGTCCTGTTACTCAGCACCAGCAGCCCATCGTGGGTGAAATTGCGCCCGCGGCCGTCCCCCCATTCCCTCGAAATCCACGCACGTTGGGATCACCTCCCCGCCCGCCGACCTCCGCGCTCTGCTCGCTATCGCTGCCATCCAACCCCAACCCTATCCAACGCAACCATGTCCGGACCAGCAACAGGCGCAGCGACCTCCCGTTTCCAGGCGTTCCTGAACCACCCCGCAGGTACATGCCCGTCCCATTGTCCCCCTCTGCGGGAGTCGGCTGACCGTATCCGGCATTCCCACAGGGCCCAAGACCGTCTTCTTCTGGGCGCCGATGATGAAATGGTGTCTTGTCGCAGCGGGGCTGAAGGACCTGCAGCGTCCAGCGGACAAGCTCAGCGTGCCTCAAAACGTCGGTATGTCCGCCTTTCTCCAAAGAACCGGACCGTGTGTGCTCGCGTGCTTATCCAGCGAAAACAGCGCTCGCGGCAACGGGCATCATATGGGTAAGATACTCCTTCGTCATCATCCCTGTGAACTACAGTCTGGCCGCGGTGCGTATTCTGCTCTTGCTCTCGCTCTCCGGGAGGGGGCGCCGTGTTGACTAGCGGGATAGGTCAACCTCTTCGTCGGCGGAACGGGAATGTACCAGCTGTACCGTGTCTGGGAGTGCGTGTTTCCTCCATTGCGGAAGGATGCTTGCTTATGCAGCGGGACAGCTACCGCCGCGCGCTCGCTAAGCAGACCACGCCCGCTGCTCTGACCGGTGCGTGAGCCATGGTGCGATGGGAGGGCGTGACCGGGGCGCACGGTAATGGGGGTTGTGGGAGTGGTGTGTAGAGATGTATGTTTATGTCAAAATTGGTCGTGATTGACATGGCGATTCCTGTGTCGAGCGAGTCGCATTGCTGTGACTGGTCGCGTTCATTGTGTGTCGAGCGTGCCAGGCAGACCAGGTCGTCTGAAAGCACACAATCGGAGTAAGATTGGAAGCACGGATTTCATCGAGCTCTATGCCTGTCTGCTTCTCATTCCAGTTCTGGTTCCCGTATCGTTTGCCGTTCCAATGCCATTTCGGCCCACAAGGCCATTCCTACCTCCCGTCGGGTTAGAACAACATTCCATAAGTGACTGAGGCTACGCTACAAGCTTGGTTTCTGGTACAATGTGTGGCAAGATGGTTGAAACAATACAAGAGCCCAACGAGAAATGGATAGCAAGCAGCATCGGTATCATCGCACCCTCGAACTCTTGCCCTCTTTCTCCTTGCCCTTGCCCTTCTGTTTCCCCTTTCCCTTCCCCTTGCTCGCAGGCTTAGAATTCACCTGTTCATCCCACCACTTCTCCGCAGCCTGTCTCACGTTCTCCGCCCCGAGGCCATCGACGACCTCAACCCAGGCACCCCCCGCTGCCCCATTGCCCCAGACCCACTCGGGCACCCAGCTGCTCCACGCAAACTCCGGATCGGTCGCGAACCACTCCCGCTGCTGCTCGCCATTGACGAATCGCCATGCTTGGCCGACCACGGACGGGCCGCCCCGCGCGGTGGGCTCCCCGCTGTACCACGCCCATGCGACGGCGACGACGCCGAGGATCGTCCCCCACTTGAGCAGCCAGAAGCTCATGCCGAGCGCATACCGCGCGGTGCGCAGGGCAGAGGTGACGGCGAAGTATATGAGGACTAGGGAGAGGATTGGGAAGAGGAGATCGTGGGCCTGCAGTTGGGAGGGTGGGGTGTGCACGAGTCGTGTGAGCTGGTAGCCGAGGTTCTGGAAATGGTAGATGGTGGGGGAGATGAGGTAGTTGAGGATCCAGCGGAAGACGTGTGGGAGGTAGTCGGCCGCGGTCTGCAGCGGTGGAGGAAGATGCTGCAGCACTAGCCGCGGGTCGTCGACGTAGTCCCGGAAATTGTTCATGGTTGCTGGTTCGCAGAGGTCATTCAGTTGAGTAGAGAAGCAGCGGTGAAATGGCGGAGAGAGGGACGTCGTGTGCGATATCCAACATGGCCGGTCCCGTGCGCCCCTTGCCCGGGTGCTTCTGTGGCGTTTCCCCGGTACGATCACCGATCTGCCTCCGGCTTCCTCCCCCTTTTCCCTCCGTCGCTTCCGGCCCAGCCATTTCAATCGCCGAGGGCATCGCCGTGGACTTGCCCGCCCACTTGTTCAGATGCCTCCGCGTATAAAGTCGCGCCCTCGCGCGAGCACAAGGGGCAAGCCCTGACTCTTTCCTCTTCCGCCATCAACATCGGGCGGGAAAGTGTACAACGCCTACAACGCCCTCTTTTCGCTTTCTACTCGCATATTGTTGCCAACAATGACGTCGGCTTTGAAGCGCAAGAGCTCCGAGCAGGAGCACGACCGCCCCACGAAGGTCGGCGAGCTTTCTGCCCGTATTCGCATATAGACTGACATTGTCGCCGCCCAACAGAGCGCGAAGCTTGACATCGACGTCAGCGAGCCAACACTCTCTGGCTCGCTGCAATTTGCTCCGGAATCCGAGCTGATGGACGTCGATATGGACATCGACGCTTTCACGCCGGGCTCTGTCGAGAATTCCCCCTCGACCACTCCCTCCTCTGTACTCCGTGAGTCCAGCCACCACATGTGCATATATCCCGCATGCTCATCCTCCTCAGCTTCATATCCCAATCTGCAAATATACACCCCCCTCAACCCGCTCGACAGTAGCACACCCCTCGACACGCCCAGCACCGACTCCCCCTTCTTCGACTCCCCTTCAACAACTTCACCCGATCAAGACATGTACTCTCATTCCCCGCAACTATTGAAGCCACTTATATCCCCGACCTCGTGAGCATCCCAAAAATACGCGCGCTGCATTGTACTGACCTCCAATCAGGACCTGCACCTGCGAACGGATCCCGAAACTTCAAATGTCATGTCCGAAACCGAACGGCAACCGATCCCTATGGAGCTTCTGCGACGGCTGCGGCGCTATCGGCATCGTTGCTTGATCGACTCTTCCTCTCCGACCCGACTATTCGACTATTCGACCATCGACTCAGTATCCTCTCCCACCTGTAAAATCACTAACCTGTCATCATCCTCCGTCATCATCCTCTGTACTACTCTCTGTCTCAGCATCCAGCATCCTCTCGGTCAACTGTCAACTCTGTATCATAACCTTTCTCACTTTTCCCTCGCACCACGAAATGCCGCCAATCGACCGTCTTCGACCATTCCAGCAACCCGATCGCTCTGCCGGCCTAACCGATCGCTCTTCCGACCTATGTACCTCGTCCCCTTCAAGTCTCAGTTTCAGCTCCTATCGACCTGGTCCTGCTCTGTCGACTCGGCCCGACAGCCGACTTTCTGACCCTCGCGGAAGCTCACAGTCTCTCTTATTCAGCTCGTCTCACCCTTCTCTTTTTATCCAGGTTCTCATTTCCGTCGGTAACCCGCACCGAGTGTCAGCGAGCCCGTCTCCTCAAATCTGTGACCCATACCGCTGGCAGCTACCACCATTTGCCAACCACAAAACACACAGTAGGAGGGTAGGGAAGTGTTGACGTGTACTTCTAGACTGAAATCCTTAGGACTCTGAAAAATGCAATTCAACGAGTTATTAAGGATATGTGTCCCTCATTCCGGCAGTCCTGCCGCAGGTTGTGTGTCGTCTAGTGGCTAGCGACCATGATCAGAATCGCGGGCAGTCGCTCGAGGCGCTGTGAAATGCTTGCCGGTCCCATCAGACTTGGAGAAATTACGAAGTCCATGGTCCCAGCAAAAGCTCGAATGTTTCTGTGGCCGCTTTCGGGAACGTGTCTCGGAAATTTGTGGGCGGGACGGTTTGGTGCAAAGAACGCTCACAAATCAATTATTGTTTACGTGCACAGGGAAGAAATACAATGCCGCGGCCTGAGAACCTGAGGCTGAACTAGATGTAGTGTTACACATGCCATGCAATGTACTAAAGGCGCGAGATATCGCTCGCAAACAAACAATACTCAAAACCTCAATAATACGGCCCATTGAGAAAATAATCCAGCGCTTCTACGCTCCAAGTCACCCATTCTACGGGGTAGTAGCCGATCTCGGGCCGCCGAAGCGACATGTACCGCAGCGTCCGCTGGACGTGCGTGCTGTCGTACATGGATGTGAGCGAGGCGAGCAGCGGCGGCGTGGGGCGCAGGTAATGCCGTTGGGCGGCTTGCGTACGGCCGTACTCGAATGCCCATCTATGGTAAGGTTAGCGCGGAGGGTCTGCGACACATATCCCACTCACACAGTGACGGTGATGAAGGCGAGGATCAGCAGAATTGTCCTGAGGATGCTAGTCGGTGCGGCTGACGCCGCTACCACCGGAGACTGCGCATTCTGAGCCGTGTTGGCCATGGTCATTAGGTCGACTTGCCGAGTCTTCTCCTGTTCCTCGTACGCGTCGACGAGGTTCTGAAGACGTTGCGCCTTTTCGAGGCTGCGCAACAATGCGGCCTTATCGACAAGCATAAAGCTGGACATGTCGGCCTTGTTCGTTTGTACAACAACGGACTGTACTGGGTCCAGATCTTTCAGAAGAGCCGACGGTTCACGAGATATGCCGGTCGATGTGGCCGGCGAAGGATCACGAGGTACGGGAGATGGAAGGCGCGGGATTAGCTGACGGATTGTTGAATCGGAGTCGCTGCCACCCTTTTGTGTATCTGCCGGCGAAGTCGGCGGTCGAATGGGCAAACCAGCGGCGGTATCGGCAACTTCGTCGGATATCGTTGGTGACGGCAGCCCGCTGACGTGCTGGATTGAGGCATCACTGCGGACCCGGGGGCTGTATTGCGCAGATGTCGGCGGTAGACGCTGCCGAGATATCGGCGGTCGGTTCTCTGTGGATGCAGGCATTCGGTTGTCCTCAGATGCCGGCGTTCGGTACTCCGCGGATGCCGGCGGTAGGATTTCAGTAGATGCCGATGGCCGATTCTCTCGATACGCCGGTGGCCCGCTCGTTGTCGGCCCGATTTTGACTTTGGACGGCGAAGACTTGAGAGGAGCCTCGATTCCCTTCGAAAGGGTGCGCATCCGATCCTGGTGCTCCTGGCGCGACGGGGTGGTGTGAATCTTGCTGTCCAAAGAAATGACGCTGTTCAACGGCGTGACTTTCTCCCAATCCCGATCATCGCTTTCCCGTCGATTGCTGGGACGCAATAACGGACCTTCGATGGAGGCTGCTAGGTCTTCGACCGGTTCTTCAGGCGATGCGCGCATATGCGCCTTGGCTTGGCTGATGAATGTGCCTGGACCATTCAAGACTGGACTGGGGCTCTTCCTCAAGGCACCCGCCTCCCTCAATCGCTTCAATCGTTGTTCATCAGCTCGCAAACTTGGCTTCGTCCTCTGTTTAATCGGACTGCTTGTACTCGGCCCACCGTCTGGGGCAAGACCGCCGTCTGCCAGCGAGCTGAAAGATAACGTAACAGACACTTCGCTACCGTTGCTTGTTTGGCGAGTATGCTCATTAGCTGACTCGGCAGGACTGGTGTGGCGAGGATGTGTTGGCAGGTCGGAAGGCACGGAGATCTCAGGCGACGGCCATCGAGCGGGCCGCGCTTCGGGCGACGGTCGCTCTGGAGTCGGCCGCCAGTTCAACTTGTCAAGGTCCAGTAAGGTCTTCCTCGGCGCCTTCTCTTCCTCGGAGAAGTCGGATGGATGCAGAGAGAGGCCAGGTGAGCTTCGACCCGAGGACTGCCCATCCTCCGCCGGGTTGATCTCGCGAGCACTAAGTGGCTTCGAAATGTTCAAGTGGGTTGTCGGATGGTCGATCTCAATGCCTTCCTGTGTTCGTTGTGCAGCGCTTCGATCGGTCCTACCAAGACGAGTGGGAGTGCTGGATCTCGAAGACGAGCTCTGTTCAGTGCTTTGCATCGATTTCAGGCGCGGGAGGGCCGATGCTATGGGTGTCGATCTGTCTAATGCATCTCGCTTGTGAGAAACAGGACGGAAACCGACGAAGCTGTCATCATCGGAATGTTGCGCGTGGTCGCTGTCATGCTGTGGCTTGTTCGGCGGGTACGTAGAATGTGCCGCATAGGTTCGGCCGTTGGGACGGAGTCGGTCATCTGGGAGGTGCTGAGCATGTACACTTCAGATAGAGATATAGGTGCATACCATCATCGCTTGCATCCTCGCTTCGCTGGAATCTCGTAGTGTTTGAGTTCTCCTGCCGTGCTACAGGCGTCTCGTCCCTCTCGTCATCCGTCGTCGCTCGTGCCACTGCAGCACCTCTATCGCGGAGGTCCTTGAAGGAGAAGCGCCGCATCGGTCTTTCCTCATCAGCTAGAGTGCCATCAGCCATATGCACGTAAGGTCGTATAGACAGCACGCACTAGATTTGCTGCTTTCCACTGCGCTCTTGTCGGATGATTCACTTCGTGGATTACCATTCAGCCGAGCGCGTAGATCCTCCAACTTCATAATCAACCCCGTGCTATGATCTCTCTCTTGTGCCCTCATTGCCTCTCTGGCCTCACGCTCCGATCGCATCTCGGCAGGCGTCGCGCTATCGGCGTAGTCCTCGTCAGACATGTCGGTTGAGCCGGACGCGGCATTGTGTGATCGGGTAGGCGCCAGGGACATCGGAGTGGGAAGGGCGCCTCGGGGCACTTGTGATTGCAGTTGTTTGAGCTGAGAAGGGGTGATCCTTGGAACATGCTTGAAGCGGGACGGGGCTGGTGTCGCCAAACCCTCTGAGGTCGATGCAAAGGTGTTGGAGCCCATAACGTCCGGACTGCGTTGCGACGTAAGGGTAGACATATCTGAGGTATTCGGAAGGTGATGGCAAAGGCTGGTGATGGTCGAATGTGTAGATAGGCCAAGAAAGGAGTTCGACACGTCGTTCAGGAGTCAGATCAGGCGGTAGCTCCTAGGCCAAAATAGACGCGTGTCACTACAAAAGCTAAGGTCCACGTCGTCGATATCCGTTTCTCTCTTTCCAATATGTAGAAGATAGGTATAGCAGCAGCCAGAGCACTGAGCGGATATATGCAGCGCGGGTGGAACCAAGAATGCGCCGTGGATGAGTGGAAACAGGCGCCTGATGGCGGTTCTTAGGAGTCGAGGGCCGCCATTGTTGTGCTGTCGGGTGGCGAGAGAAGTCGCGTCGCGCTCAGGGGGCCACAGGACCCCGTGTGCCTCTATTGTCAACCTCCTGCCCTCAAGATGGCGCG
Organism: Calocera viscosa TUFC12733; assembly: GCA_001630345.1. Lineage (NCBI taxonomy): Eukaryota > Fungi > Basidiomycota > Dacrymycetes > Dacrymycetales > Dacrymycetaceae > Calocera > Calocera viscosa. Next base: position 211,781 of record KV417309.1, read on the forward strand.
CACTGGCAAGTTCACGCTAGTTTCAGTAACTGTGGAATGTACTGATATTGCTAAAGTGCTATCTACTAGGACAATGTGATCTACAACAACGAAATGATTATGCAATGAAAGGAAAGAGATGCTGTTGCCATGCGGATGGTGGGTGAGTCGTTACGTCGTTACTGCCAAGATGGAACACGCGCGTACACGGCGAATACTATGCCGATATTGTTGTTGCTTAGGCCCTGGCCCCCACCGGGGAGGCGGCCTGGGAGACGACCCGGTTAGGGCTCTCCTCGCTGCCCGAAGTGAAATCGAAAAACTGGCTCATCGCTCGCTCGCTGTCGTCGTCGCTGCCGACTATCTCGTCCCTAGGCGATGCTGCTGCGCTCGGGCTGCTGCTGCTCAAGCTCCGGACCGGACGGATTTCCGGCATGAGACCCATGGGACCGCCGGGTCCGAAAGCGAAGTCCGAAATGTTGCCGACACGGTTCTCGTAGTCCGGGCCGTGGACGAACCCAGCGGAGAAGGTGCTGACGAGGTCGTACGCATCGACCGTCGAATTGGTCCGTTGCGTCCTCGGGCTGGCAGCCGGACTGGTGGCATTATCGAGACTTCCGTCGTACTTGATATGATCGGTTGGTGACATCGGCTGTGAGGAACGCGGCGGCAAGTACTCCATCGAAGACTGCCCCATCCAGTCCGCCATGTCGGCGGGGGCACCAGCAAACAGAGCAGTGTTGACGTGGAGCTGCTTGCCCATATATCCAAAGTCTTGTGAAGTGCCGTCTTGAAGTGCCCGCCTCTGGGCCGCGAACACATCCTCAAGCTCGTTCTGCATGCCGGCGATGAGACGATCAGATGGTGCTGAGTCGTTTGGCGGAGCGGAATACGACGGTTCGCGCGAACGACCGCCCTGCCCAGTCTGGGATACCTTACGTTTCTGGCGTGGAGGACATGCCGCATCGATGAAAGGATCACTGTTCAGATCACCAGTCGCTGCCTCGTCATGCTGATTGGACGCCTGACGAGGAGAAATCAGGCCGCGCGCGTCATCCTGCTTCTCAACGTCAAAATCAAAACACGTATCAGTAGACAAACATATTCTCACGTCCTCGGGGGCTGGCGATGTCCTTGCAGCAAATTCGAGTCGCTTCTCTATCTTCTCCGACTGTGGGCTCACACCCCATATCATTCGATCTTTTGCCGTGCTGCTGTTGAACGGTACCGGCGTTACTGGAGTGTAGGTCTGCCATGAGCTATTCATGGTCGCAGGCTTCCCAGGCGCAGGTGCAATGATGGGCGTGGGGGAAAAGGCCCGGATCCGCTTCGCGGGGGCGGTCTGAGGTGGCGTATAGTACGGTGCTGCGTTCTGCTGGTACTGCGGCGTCATGGGCGAAGGCGAGCCGAACTGCGTTAAGCTACTGTAGGCTGGCGGTGCTTCGTCACAAGCGCCGGTGGCATGGGCACGCGCAGGAAGACCAGCAACAGGTCGCCAATCCGCACCGGTGAAGGGCGACTGCATGTTACGAATTGGTGTCTGCAATGGCGTCATTGCCGCAAAGGAAGACGGCAATGACTGCTCCTGAAGGCCGGGATACGACATCACCGATGGCATTTGAAACTGCAACCCGAGACCATTCTGAGGCTGCGAAAAATACATCATGATCTTATTTTCTCGAAGCGGAACAGCCGGACTAACCGTCTGCAGATTCATCGGTGGCAATGTGACTGCTTGACGAACGGGCGTTGAAATCAGCTTCGGCACCTCGATGGGCTGCCTGGTAGCCGGCGTTCCCTGGCGAGAAGGCTGATTGTTGTTGAAACCGCTCCAAGGCGCGGACAACGGCATCGGGCTGGGCTCTTTCAATCCGCCGGACAGAGCGAACAGGTCGGAAGGTGAGCGAGAATGCGCTGAGAAGGCGGGGCTATTGACTCCGAGGTAACCCATTGACTTCAGAGGTGTTGAGTTGAAGCTGTACGGCGAAGCAGAGGCGTATTCGGAAGAAACTGCCTTATTGAGGCGAAGGTCTGGAATAGAGTTCTCCTCGTTTTGCCTCCTTTGTTCTCGCTTCATGGCAGCCCATTTCTTCTTGGAGATCTTGGCGATCTTGCGCTCCTCTTCGTCCCGTTCTCGCTTGGCGGCCGCCGCCTCCTTCTGTTTCTGGAGCTCCTCCATCCTTTGTCTCGCTTTCTCGTTCTTCATCCGCTCCGCATCTTCGGGCCGAGTCGGTTGGTACTTGTAATCCGGATGATCCTGCTCGTGCTCGTGCTTCAGCTGAAGGTAGGTGTCGAAGTACGGTCGGCGCTCGGCGGAAGTCATCTGGAAGTTCCAGACCCACGCGCCCATCCTTGAAATGTCTTTCTCCGGGATGGGATGACGAGGACGACCAGTCTTCGGATCGAGCACGTTCTTGTACGTTTTCGTGAAGTGGGTGCGGAAAACGAAAAACATATTCGAAACACGCTTGATGTGACCCCTCTCATCATCTTCGCTCGTTGAACGAGGAAACATCTCCAGCAACCCCTCGTAGCCGAGAGCAGTCGAGCTAGTGTCATACGGCGCGAACTCGAATTCGTATTTGCTAGGATCAAAGGTGGGATCTTTCTTGGGAGGACGGGCAGGAGGCATGGTAGTTTTACTCCAGTTCCTCGGCTGGCGTTCCCTCCGGATCATGCGGGCAGGCTTGAGAGTAGTGGGGGCGAACGGGACTGGAGAATTCTGATAGTCGGAATCGCATGACTTCATCACAAGCACATCAGGGATCCTGAAATGAATTGCGTATTGACAAGGGCATACCTCGGTATCACTATTACGTCTGTAAGGCATATTTGGGATGGGGTAATGTGGGTTTGCGGTATGCGAAGGTATGCGTGAAGTGGAATGTGGCGCCGGTACTCTCAGCCAACGGACGAGAGAATGATGTGTGGTGAGTGGGTAATGTTGGAATGCGGTGGAAGACGTCCCTGACAAGCGACAATGAAGGGATTTGCTATGGAGGGACGATGACAATGTGGAAGAGATGAAGGAGGGATGATATAGATCGCGAGAGGAGCGTGAGAGACTGGGGAGAGAGCTCTTTTATCTCCTCCGCCACAGATAGCCTGTCATCGACGCACCACGCTGTGCAGAAGCATCAAGGGCCCTTCGTTCGATCAATCCACCGTCCTGCGGCCCTCTTTTGTGCCTGCGTGCGCCTCTGTATATTCACTCCGTGATGCCGTGGGACTGTGCCTTCCTCAGCGATCTTCCCGTCCCTTCGTGTACTGCAGTATTTCTATGTAGTTACGGCCAAACAAAGAGCGTCATTGGTTGCAGCAACTCATCAAAACGGAGGTGCTGGACACTTTGCGTCAGTTTCTACTACGTATTCGGTAGGTATATGACGACAACGTATATCCTATCCTGCGTTCATTTCCCATGAAACGGGCACTAAAGAGAGTTCATCGTGCACATAGTAGAACAATGGTTGGCAAGAGGTCATCCGAAAGGACCCTTTTGTTCCCGGCTGGCTAAGATAGGGGCGAACAAAAGAGCTTCTTTGGCTGTGCGACACGTGGGACAGCATGTCCCAGGACGAGCTCTTTGTCCTGGCTTCTCTCTCCGCCATTACATCCCCATTTGGTCAACAACTGCTACAATAATCGTCATCTAATTGTTGGAGATCGGCTAAATCGAAAGGTCATGGTCTGGAGCCGAATAATATATGGTCCGGCTCTAAGGAGCGGTCACAGCGCTTACCAGTTCCGACGTTCTTATAATCGAGGCTGTGTGGGTAATATCCGCAGGGACAGTGTAAGCGTGCCCGCTGGTCGGCAAGGCTGACATCAACAAGCCTCCACAAGCCGTGCAGGGCAGGTTTTGCGGATCCACAGACTCGTGCTACCTGGAGGCTTCCCATTGGGTGTGCCCTCGGGCCGCCAACCAGGAGTTACATTCACTTCTCGTTTATCCGCTTCCGCGATGCACATGTGAGAGAGGAACATTGAGGAAGAAAAGAAGCATGTCTTTCTCCTGAGTCCAACAAGGTTTGACAACAAATATGCGCTGTCCGCGGACATGAGGCGCAACAATGCAATAAAAACCTGCGCGAATGCAGTGCGTCCAGAGCTCCCCCTTTTGTCCCCGGTTCGCCAGGACCGCCTCAGCTTTGGTGTGCATAAGGGCTCCAGCGCACGAGGTTCTGTACCTACTGCTGGCGTAGTTGTCCATCATCTTCTCCATCGGTCTATCACTGCTCATCGATTAGATCGGACTTGATAGCAATGGCAACCTTCATACCAAAGCCGCGCAGGGTGCGTCGTCCTCCCCTTCAGCAGCACAGAGGTTAATTGTAGCCGCAGTTCCCCTCTGTCACGCCCCCGGTGCGCAACGATCAGGGCCAGCTGAACAGAGGTAGCACGTCGCCTTCGGACGGCGGCGAGGATGAACACTTCAATCCCAAGGATTACAGCTGGGAATTTCGTCCTCCCGGAATTCACGAGGTCCAAACCCTCGTGGATTTGATCCACAACAACTCCGAGGAACGAAGCGACGATGGCGAAAACGATTCTGAGGAAGAAGGTCATCATGTCAAGCGCATCTCCAACAAGTTTTTCGTCTATCGCAGCCACTTCCTGCGCGCATATCGCAATGTCGTCGATCCGTCCTCCGGTCTGGCAGTGCGACCTGTGCCACAGAGGCACATATCCAAGCTGGCAGGGCACGTTTGGAAGGAGGTCTTGACCGAGAAAGAGCAGGAGCCGTACCATCTCGCGTATCTTCAGCTCAAGGCCGAGTTCGAAGCGGCACATCCCGATTACCATTATCGCCCCAAGACCAAGGAGGAAAAGGCGCATATGAAAGAGAAGCTGAAGAAGAAACGCGCGGCCATGTCCGAAGTCAAGCGAGTGTTGCGGAAGGAGCGCGAAATCGAAGATAATCGCCGGCGGATTGCCGCTGGGTATAGTCATCGAGCGTGGCGCAAGCTCAAGAAGGCCGTCAAGAGCGGGATGCTGGATCCGCTGGCTGACGTAGGCGGATGCATCGATCCTGCGACAAGGAAAGGGCAGGATAGCGATGAAGAGCCGGAGGAGGCGCCCGACTTTCCCGATATCGACGCGCCGGCGGTCCCGGCGCATATGACGGATCATGTCCTCCAGGCCGTTCAGCTGCTGGAGAAAAACGAGGATATGCGTGCATCGCAGGCATGGCAGATTACGGCGCCGACCTCGGAACGCTACCGACATCGTAACGACATCAATTCGCTGGATGCTGCGTATCCCGCCGATCGCAGCGAAGACGGCCGCGCAGACATGAGCATTGACATGCCTACGTCGCATCTGCGTGCCGACATGAGCATCGACTTACCCGTGGCGCATCAGGACACGGAGATGGCGGAAGCGGAGGTGCGTGAGCTTGGTGACCTGGGGTTCTGCCATTCTGAAGTTGGTTTGCAGGAGGAAGACGCGAGGGCAGAATCGGCCACACCCGCGTTCGGCCCACGATTCCCCTTCTCCGAGACATCCAACGGGTTCATCGCTCCCTTGCGGCGGCAGGACGAGCTGCCGCACACGGGCCCGTGGCATGCGTACGACATACCCGCGCCGAGCCACGAGCCGAACAGGGATGGGCTGTACCCCATCGGGCCCCTGCGGTCCGTGCTGCCCAACAGCAACAGCAACGGCATGAGCAGCCACATGAGCCTGCAGCAGATGGAGGAGGCGCTGATCGCCAGTGCGGTGCCGCCGCGCGAGCCTGCGATTCGGTTCGGCCAGACGGACCCGAGCAGGCTCGTCTTCTCCGCGCCCTCGAGCTCGTCGCCGGCAAAGCGCAGGATGGTGCACCAGTATGAGCGGGATGTGGAGCCGAGAGGGATGTCGATCAGGGACGAGCTGGCCGATCCGGTGCGCGGGGTTGATAGGGATCCGGTGCGCAGTCAGGAGAGGGAGAGGGAAGAGACGATGTCTCCGCCTAGCGACGCGGTGCGGACGCCGCGCACGCCAGAACTGGGTCAGAGGATGGCACCGCCTAGCACGGAGGTCAGCCCGTTCCAGCTCATCCCCAAGTCGTTCAGGCCGCGGGAGATGGGAACTCCGGAGGGACTCCTGGGCGAGTCGTTCGAGCGCGGGCGCGGGTCCAGCTTCGCCGTGGATCCCAAGGTGTGTGCTTTGTGGCTATTACGCGGAGACGTGAGCTGATGCGAAGACAGCTGGACACCCAGAGGAAGCTCGGCAATGGCTTGCCCTCGTGGGGGAAAGGTAAGCGGCGGCTGTCGCCCGACGCGCAAGATGGGCGCTCCCGCCAGCCCAGCGTCGCATTCGGCCTGTACTCCAAGTCGTCCAGTAGCCACTCCCGCCAGCCAAGCATGGTCGTCGGACTCGTGAACGGGATGATCAAGCTCGTCTCGCGGGAGGAGCTGGAGCGGCTCGAGAGTAGCTCGAGCCTGGCGTCTCTCTCCCCCGGCGGAAGCAGTGGGACGAGCCTCCTGTCCGAGCCGAGCGATGCGGTGGCCGAGCTGCTTTCGGCGGGGACGTTTGACGCGGAGGTCAGCGGAAGGGATCTGGAGCTGAGCGAGCAGCTCCCAGATGACGCGGAGGGGAAGCATGTCCAGGCGTACCACTGGCTCGGCGCGTCGCTCGCTGCCGTGCTCGAGGGCGTCGCAAACGTCGATGCGGGCGGGCCGAGGATGTCCTTCTCCGAGTTCATCTCGAGCCTGCCGGAGCACATGGCCCCCAACCCCGAGGCGGTCCAGACGTTGCGGGAGCAGCTGGACGACGGGCTGGTGGACGAGAACATGTATGCGAGCCTGCTTGCGTACAGCGGCTTCTCGCTCAGCTTGGACGACGTCACGTTCTGAGTTTCATCTTTCTAGTCATGGGAATTACGGTTTCGTGGTTGTGTTGGTTATGCCTTGCTTGAAGCGCACAGTTGCGTACGTTGTATGTATTTTGGAATGATCATGATCTCCCTCCGAGCCATCCGGTTATTGGTGACCATATAGAGGAAAAGGACGTAGAGAAGCCCTGGTTCGCAAGATAAGGGAGGAATGAGCGCGATGGGATGGGACGGCGGAAGCGATCAACGGAATGTGCCGTAAGTAGTTGACGACCAAAAAAGCGCGCGTTGCGGTGCTGCGGCGCGTTGGCGGCTGGCAGGTGGGCGGCCGTTTCAAACGTGTTGATACGAGTCAAGCAGTCACGCTGACTCGCACCGCAGCGGTAGTAGCACAACAATGGGCATGTTGTTGCGATAATAAACGTCGCGTAGTAGTGAAATTATGGGAGGCGAGGAGGGGGTCAGGGAAGGGCCGAAGTCTGCCGAATGAATAGCATGACGAAACCTTGTCTTTGAGGCCTGGTCCGCGCGCTCTCCCCCGTCGTCACCTCGCAGAAGGCCACCACCTCCGCCTTCAGCTTTTCACCCTTCTCTTCTTGTTTATCCCGTCTTCAACGACGTTGACCTTGTTTGCGGCGACACCACCCTCGCCGGCGCCGATCTGACCTTCTCCGTTGTACAAAACCCTAGCCGTTCAGCGCACCCAGCCCCGTCTACAAACATCACGCAAGACCGACGCCAACAATGGCGGACCTCGACCTAGGCCTCTTTCTGACTCGCCTTATCTCCTCATCACTCCTCTTTGCGCTCACCCTCACCCTCACGCTGCTCAAGTCCCCGCGCGAGCCCGCTTCCCAACAAGGGCCGAGCGAGATCGTCGCCGTCCTCGCGCCCGTGCGCACAGCCAGGCGAGGGGCGATCATCCTCTGTGGCATCGCACTCTCTGTGTTCTGGATTGCAGATGCGGCCGTGATTGCTGGGCGGGGGATTATTGAGAAGGAGTGGGAGCCAGCAGAGCCTGTCTGGAGGGGCGAGGAGGTGCGTCCGCCTCCGTTCGTACTGCAACAGTTGACTCATCGAATGCGCAGGTTGCGATCATCCTTAACTTCCTCACTTGGACAGGCGTCATCGGCATTGGCGTTTTTAAAGAATCTTACGGACGAGAGATATGGACGTCGGCAACGCTCAAGCTCCTCACCCTCCTCGCAGGTGCAGCGGAGATCACGACATTCGTCCTGCTCTGCATCGCGCTGCGCGTGTTCCAAAGTAGGTGTCCTTATCCCCCTGTCTGCAGCTCACTAACCACCCGCTGCAGATCCCGTGCACATACCAGAGTACCGCACCCTGGGCCCGATGCTGCACTTGGCCATCTCACTCCTCCGCCTGCTCGTGCTCATCCCCCTTCTGCCGATCCTCGTTCCCCCAACCCGCTACCTCCCTCCCGAGTCAGCGACCACCGAGCGCACGGGCCTGCTCGCCTCCCCGCCCGCCTCGGGCGGCCTGTCCACCGACGCCCTCCCCACCGCCTCGCAGGACGGGTACGGCACGCTCCCCGCGTCTGGACTGGCGACGCCGAGCCCGCGGCCCGACAAGGGCGCTGCGGAGGCGAACGGGAAGGCTGGAAAGCCCGCGCCAAAAGAGAAAGAGGAAGAGCCATTTCCGAGCTGGATGGAGATGACGCGCAGGCTGTGGAAGCTCGTGCCGTACCTCTGGCCCGCGAGGGTTTGGTACCTTCAGCTGTTGGCGGTGCGTCCCTCCCGCTTACTGTTCGTTATGAACTATACTGATATGCTGATCGTGATATAGGCGATCTGCATCGTGCTCCTCCTGCTGGGGCGTGTGGTCAACGTCCTTATGCCTATTACCTTGGCGCAGCTCATCGATGCACTAACGTACGGGACTTGTGAGTTTCCTCTTAGGCTCAGTAGTCGCTCAGTACTGAACATGCGCGTAGCGCCCTGGTTGCCGTTGGCAAGATTCGTCGGTCTCCGGTTCATCCAAAGCGGCGTACTGGACAACGTCCGCAGCGCACTTTGTATGTGTCCGGCTTCTCCCACTTGGTTCTTGCGCTGACGGAATACAGGGCTGCCCGTCATGCAATACTCGGATCGGGAGATGTCTTTCTTGTCATTTGACCACCTCATGAACCTCTCGCTGTCCTTCCATAACAAGCGCAAGCTGGGCGAGGTCACGAGGATCCTGAACCGCGGGTCGTCCGTGAACACGTTGTTCGAGGTATTCGCGTCTTTCTGCCAAGAGGTACGGGTCACTGACTTTGTTTTTCTGTCCGCAGGTCCTGCTGTACATGGTCATCCCCACGATCCTCGATCTCGGCATCGCCGTCATCTACATCCTCTTCTTCTTCGGCGCGGACATTGCGGCCATCCTCGCCTGCGTCATGTGCATGTACGCTATCCTATCCGTGCTCATGACGCGCTGGCGGACACGCATGCGCCGCCGGATGAACGAGCAGGACACAGTCACCCGTGGGATCCACACGGACTGCCTGATGAACTACGAGACGGTGAAGTACTTCACCGGGGAGGAGCACGAGGGCAACCGGTACAGGGAGTCGGTGGTCAAGTACCAAAGTCTGGAGTACAAGGTGTACCGCAAGTCTCCTCGTTTGGGGAAGCGTCCATGTGCTAATGCTCCGCAGTCGCCGCAACCTTGACAAGCTTCCTCCAAACCGTCATCATCACCCTCGGCATGACGCTCGGCTCGCTCATCATCGTCCGCCGGATCACGCTCGGGCAAGCGACGCAAGCGCTCTTCGTCGTGTTCATCACCTACCTGAGCCAGCTGACCGGCCCGCTCATGTCCCTGGGCGCGATCTACCGGCACCTCAACCAGATGCTCGTCGATGCCGAGAAGCTCCTCCAGCTGCTCGCCGAGTCCGTGGACGTGCAGGACAAGCCTGGCGCGGCCCCCCTGATCGTCGACGACGGTGTGATCGAGTTTGAGAACGTCAGCTTTAGCTACGACGACCGAAGGGGCATGTCGGCTGTCAAGGATATCTCCTTTACGATCCCGAAGGGGAAGCATGTCGCCCTCGTTGGCGAGAGCGGCAGCGGGAAGAGCACCATCATGCGCCTGCTGTTTAGGTTCTATGATCTCAAGGAGGGCGAGGGACGCATCCTCATAGACGGCAAGGACATTCGCGACGTCACGCAGAAGAGCCTGAGGAGGAATATCGGCGTAGTGCCGCAGGACTCTGTAAGTCCCCGTGAGGCGAGATACTGAACGCCCGCTGACTATTCTGTAGGTCCTATTCAACGAGACCATCGGCTTCAACATTGGATATGGCAAGTTTGACGCCTCTGAGGAGGAGATCGAGACCGCTGCCCGCGCAGCACAGATGCATGAGCGCATCATGTCGTTCCCCGACCAATACCAGACCAAGGTCGGCGAACGTGGGGTAAAACTAAGCGGGGGAGAGAAGCAGCGCGTCGCTATTGCGAGGACACTGCTCAAGGACCCGCCCATCCTACTTCTGGACGAGGCGACCAGCGCGCTGGATACGGCGACGGAAAGGGATATCCAGAAGGCGCTCAACAATCTCGTGAAAGGAAGGTCTTCGTTGACAATCGCACATCGGCTTTCGGTGAGAAAATTCTCCTTTCGGGGATAGCTTCTCTGAAAACTGATTATCCTTTTCCTTGCCCGTGTAGACTATCGCAAATGCCGACATGTGAGTCTAATTTGGGCTCTATCACCCTAATGTTTCCTGTCTAATCCCTGATGCCTAGTATTCTCGTTTTGAAGGACGGGCAGATCATCGAACGCGGCAGTCACCGCGAGCTGCTCAAGATGAACGGCGCATTCGCCCAGATGTGGGCAGAGCATATCATGGCGGAAGGGGAAACTTATGTGCCTGTGCCCTCGACGAGTGCGGGTACACCGATTCCAGGCTCGAAGGCCCCCTCTGTTCATGCGGAAGGCTACCTGATCGGGGATAAGCCCGGCGACGCAGCTGCTGAGGCAGCGGCGGCCGGAGATGTCACGGAAGTCACCGCTGACAAGGAAGAGGGGGTTGTTCCTACTGCTCCTGCCGACAGCGGAAACACCGGGGAGGCCGCGGGAGAACCCGCCGACGAGCCAGCGAAACCGACGTCTTACGCTGCTGCTGCGGCCGCCCCGCCAGCAGCGGATGCACCGATCGCGTTCCCCAAGGCCAGTGTTGAGGATGTCAGCGTGCCCGCCGCCACCTCCCCGACTCCCATCCAGACAGCAGCCGCCATCGCTTTCCCCTCCAGCGGCGGGGACAGTACAGATGGGACACGCACGCCCATCACCGGCCCGCAGTCCGTCACGTTCTCCCCGGCCTCCACCTCGCGCCCTGGCACCCCAGATCAGGGGAAGGACAAGGAGCCCCGGCGGAAGCGGCTGAGCAGCCAGAACATTGGCCGGATGGTGCGCAGGATTTCCATGGGGGCGAGGAAAGCGTCTACGAGCGGGAGCGGGGACGGTGCGAAGAGCCCCATCGAGGAGGGGAAGAAGAAGGGGAAGAAGTAGATGGAAGGTGTGCGATCGGGGTGAAATGCAGCGAGGAGGGCAGAGGATCGCGGCGGAGGGCGCGATTGGCGGGCTGCTCGATGTGGAGTTGCGCGCGTGTTTCGATGGAAGCGAGCTGACGGGGAGAGGGGTGTTGGCGGGAATATGGACGGGGGGGACGTCTTTCTTCGTTTATTGCTGATCGACTTATTCTATGACAGACTTGATGATGCCTTTTTTCATGAGCCATACGCTAGCAACGAGCGGGAGATGTGATGAGATTACACGCTTAATCATTGCTTCACGTTCTGCGTCCACATTCCCGCCTTTACCGCCCTGGCGGGAATGTGGCCCTGGCCAGCGAGGCGCTCCGCCCGGCAGGATATCAATGATGATACCCTGCGGCATTGATATGGCAGGTAGCCGGATGCGGCGAAGGTGACAATGAAAGACCCTGGGCTAGCGGATCCCGGCGCGCTGGCATGTCCATGAAAAGCGGTGACAGGCTGTCAGGGACCGATCAAGCTGCCGCTGGCCGATGCGGTGCGGGAGCGAGCTAATGTTGCCGCGATAGCCTCTCGGCCCCAGCACGCATCCTTATTCGGGCGCGGGGGGGCCGATGACTGAACGATAAAATATTCCATTAGGCTGCGTTAGGATATTAGCATGTCAGGATGTCACTGGCCAGTCACACCCGCCTCCGTCCTCGGCGCGATCGGTCCTGGATAACACGTGCGCGGAAGCAGCGGGCGGAGAGAAGCGCGGGAGGTCGCCGGGGGCGTGCAGGCGTGTTCCAGGCCCCTGCTCGCCGAGGCCCCCGGTGCCCCTTTGTCCATGCCTGGTGTGATGCGTGCTGGCAGGAGGGGCGAACAGGGGGTCAAGGGAAGGAAGATATGCCCCCGCAAGAATCCGCAGCGCCTCGCTGGGGAATCACGCGGCACGGAGGCAAGTAGGGCTTTGGAGCGAGCAGGCTGGGGGACTCGGACGCCCCTGAATGAGTCTGAGATCCGTCACTTGTGATGTGTTTGGTTGTTGTATGTATGCATGTGGGCGACGGGGAGGAGCGGAATGGGCAGGTTTTATGGAGGGCGTGTTGTTGGAGGGAAAGGGGGAGGAGGGGGACGGGGAACGAGGCGGGTGGCCGGGGAGAGGCGGGATGCTTCGCTCTAGGCGAGTGAAATTGGGGCGAGAAGCGAAATGGAAGTCCTTCACCGAGAACCAGAACCAGGGGTCGAACGGGCGAACGGATAGACGTGCGTGCTTGCGTACGCGTACGTACGCGGGACGAGCCCGGCTCCAGTCCGCCCCCCCAAGCCCTGGCCCACAGTTTAAAGGGGCTCACCGCCCCCGCCCTCGCCTGCACTCAATCAACCACCATCCCTTGCTCTCCCCCGTTCTATCTCCCTCTTCGCCGTCCTCCCTCCCTCACAGTCGACGAGCAACGCATATACTCACTCACCACACCAACTGACATACCACCACAATGTCCGCAAAGATCTACGTCGGTTAGTACGCGTTCCCTCCTCCCCGTCTCGTCTCCTGCATACATGCACGTCGCGTTCCCTTCCCCTTCCCATGCTTGTTGTGCACGCGCTACGGTGTTATCCCGCTACCATGGATATATGCGCCGGCCAGCCGCGGCTTCCGAGCCGGGGCACGGCCCGACCCCTTCTCCCTTTGTCTACCGACGCGGTGGGCGGGCTTGCCTGCCTGCCCCCCCTGTCCTCTCCGCTCCCTGTTCGTGATCTGACGTGTTGATTGTCTTGGTACCTCCCTTCTGCCCTGCCTGCTGTTCTGCATGCCCCTGTCCCGCCCTGCCCGCTCGTGTCCCGTCCCGTGCGCGCGCATATAGGTAACCTTTCGTGGAACACGAACGATGAGACGCTCCGCTCGGTCTGCCTGTCCCGCGGCTGCTCTCTCGCGCTCATACTGACCCTCCTCTGTTCAACAGGCTTTCTCCCAGTTTGGCCAGGTCCTTGACGTGAGCGCCGCTTCCCTGGCTTTGCTCAGAGCCTGATCCTAACTCCTCCACAGTGCATCGTGATGAAGGACCGCGAGTCCGGCCGCTCGCGCGGCTTCGGTTTCGTCACCTACGGCACCGGCCAGGAGGCCGAGGCTGCCATCGCAGGCCTGAACGAGCAGGACCTTGACGGCCGTCGCATCCGCGTCAACCTCGCCAACGCGCGCCCGGCTGGCGGCTCCGGCTTCGGTGGCGGCGGAGGAGGAGGAGGGGGCGGGTACGGCGGCTCCGGTGGCGGGTACCAGGGTGGCGGAGGCTACCAGGGCGGCGGGGGCAGCTACGGCGGTGGCCGTGGTGGCGGGTACGGCGGTGGCCAGGGTGGCTACTCCGGCGGGGGTGGCTACCAGCAGGGCGGCTACGGCGGTGGGGGAGGGTACCAGCAGGGAGGTGGAGGGTACGGCGGCTACCAGGGTGAGCGCCTTCTATTTCTGTCCGAGGCAGGAGCTGACGAGTCCAAGAAGAGCAATCGGGCGCTGGCTACGGCGGCAGTGGACAGACCTACTGAGCGATCGGCCCACCGATGAACCCCGATTCTGCCCGCTTCTAATTCTCTCCGGCACGAACCGATGATCCCACTTCTCCATAACCGAAAAAGTCAAAGCAAAAAGTAACGAACGCCCTTCTCGATTCTCAGTTTCATTCTCCAAAAAACGAACGCTCCAAGCATCGATCGATCGTCGCACATGTTCCCGGGTCCGTCAAATCTGTACTCAATGTGTCTGTCCTGTCCCCTGGCCGGCCTGCCTGGTCCTCTCTGTCCTGTGGCTCTGTACTCTGCTGTTCCGTGTTTCGCCAGCCCGGTTCCAGTTTCGGTTTCATTCGGATTCCCCAACGACCTCTCGCAATTCCCTGTACGTCTACCATCCACCGCAATCAAGCAGGCCGTTCTCGTCCGTCCGTTCCGTCCATAACGTCGTTCGATGCTCTCCTTTCCCCCTCTCTCTGTTTCCACTCAGTATCTGTTTCCTTCTCGTCACTCATCTCGCTCGTCTCCCCGCATTCCCGTTCACGCTCACGTTCCCCTGGTCTGCCACGTCGTGTTGTGTTGTGCTGTCCCGTGCTGTGTTGTTGTACTGTGTGCTCCGCGCGCTGTTCATGATGATGCTTCCCTGTTGACGTCTTTTCCCCCTTTTCCGCGCCGGTGTCTGTCGGTGATGCCGCGTTGATGATGACGACTATGCTCTGCTGTTTCTTTTTTCCACTCCTGTCTATATGTTTCTCCTCCGTGGCCCGGCATCCTCTGCCAGGAACCCACCAAAAGTCCGAACGCTCTAGCTAAAAGGGTCGTGCGGCCGCTCGTAGTTACGCCTGTTGTTCCCTACCATACCTCTGGGTGAAGGAAATTGAGCCGTTGTCGATCCCATTGTTCGCGCCGTATGTACGACGTTGCGCCTTGGCCCAATTCCCCAAAGGTGTCGGAGGTCTTAACCCCAAATGGCAAGAAGATCCAGAGGAGGCTCGTCATGTGCAGCCACCCAACACGGAGCAAATCTCATAAATGTCTATTTTGACCTATACTACGTACAAAGCTACGTACAGGAAGCACCGCAAACTATTCGGTATGTATGTTCGGGGCAGGGCGACGATCGGAAGAGAAAACAACAGCGTACAAGCGGTCAATATACAAGAAGCTCCACAGAAGCGGTAGGTGTGTGCGGCGTGTCTGTCTGACGTTATAAACCCCCCATCGTTGATACAACAAATCCATAAGTTCATTTCCTCTCTTTCTTTAGAAGGGCGTTAAGCTGAATAATTTAGTCCCGCGAGGGGTAATGGTTCGATTTGGGTGTGTTCAGCTGAAGTCCCATTGAGTGCCAGTGCTGATGCTCAGACGGCCCATGTCCTTCCTCGTCCGCAGGTTCTTGACCTCGCTGCTGACAAGGTCGCGCAGGCGCTCCAGGTCGACCTGCCGCTCCGGCTTCGAGCCCATGAGGATGTTGCGCCAGATGGCAGCGGCCGCGGTGGAGTTGTCGCATAGCAGCTGCAGGGGCCGGTGGAGGCGGACCATCTTCTGGACTAGATGGTCGGGATGCGGGTACATGGCATGGGGCCAGGCGATGCGGATGGCGAACCACCAACCAAGCGGCTAGGAATCTTGTCAGTTTGGCCTAACGATAAATAAAAAATCACTCACCCTTCCATCCGGCAAGGAACGTTCCGGATACGTGTCGTAAGTCGTGAGACTACCATCAGGCAGGGAGAACCTGTGAACCACCCAATGGTTCTCGTCCCTCCTGTGCCTGGCCAAGACTACAAGCAGTCTCGGCATGTTCGTCTGACCCGGATTGTTCTTGTCTTCAGCCAAGCCGAAAGGTGCCCACAGATCCCTCAGCATCCCGCAAGCGTCGTTGTGCCTGCCGTTGAAGACAGCATTGTTGATGGCATCCGCCATGTTGGGAGGGACGAACAGCCTCTCAATTGGCTTGTCGGGCTGGTCCGTCTTGCGGGCACGAATATAACGCTTGTAGACCTGAGCAGTCCAGATGGACAGAGCGACCTCATCGACCTGGTGGCCTCGGTTGCACGAAATGAGGGCATCGTCGAGCTCCTTCGTGGGCCAAACGATTGCCCAGTTGAGCAAGCGCTGGTGGACGAGCTGCCACGGCTGGGGACCGCGGTTATCCTGCCTTTGCCATTGCGGCAGGTCATGGTCGTACTCGAGCTCTTCCTGCGGGATTGGCGGAAGCGGCGGGCTCTCCTTGCGCGCGTAGGGCTCCCCGCGGGCTGGAAGGTCAGGCAGCGTGTCCTTGTCTTCGCGCTCGATCTCCCACGTTCGATGGCTCGCAGCGTCGGTGTTGTCGACCGGCTTCTGACGAAGCTTGTACAACTCTTCCTCGCGATCCGTAGGATCATGCTCAAGGAGGTCCCCGCCCTGCTCGCTCGGGTCCAGCACCTTGTTCAGCTTGGCCCGCATGGCCGCCATGTCATCGTCATCCTGTGCTGGCGGCGTGCTTTCCCTCGTAGCAGGCTGGTGGATAGTGATATCCACGTTGCCGACCTTGACAGTGACCTCTTGCTGCTTGGGTGGCTGAGGAGAGCGAGGAGGTTGTGGAGAACGAGGAGGCGGAGGTGGCGCTCTCTCCGTTTCGGTTTGTGACCCAGTCTCGTCGAACGTGTCTGGCTGATCATCATATATGTAGACAGGCTCTTCCTCCGGAAGCTCATGGATGCGTTCTTCGATGGGCAGTTCCTCCTCTTCCATGTCAGGGATGGAGTCATCAGTGTGTCTTGCCGACTCCAGTTTGTTGTCCAGATCATCGAGCCGACTTTGAGCACGCGCAAGCATGTCAAAGAGTGGCGCGGCCCAGGTAGGAGCAATCTGTACTCCGTTGTTAGCGCTTGACAGCAGGGTATTCGAAACGGTGCATACGGTGCTATCTTGCATGTTCACAACAACAGGCACCGTCTGAGGGGGAATAGCAAAAATAGGCGTAGGCGTTGCGTTCTCCCTCTCCCTCGTTCTCGGGCTCCTGGGAGTAGTTCGTGGACTCTTCAGCATCTAGAGTCAACAAATTAACGTTCCATTACCAGCACAAGTTATCTCGATCGACTTACCTCCTCCGGCGCCTCCATGCCGAGCTTGCGCATCCTCTTGATCACATACCTCCTCACTGCCCTTCTGACGATATCAGGCACATTAGGGTCGTTGCCGGTTCTGAGGAGCGTGTCCAGATCGTCATCACGGAAGTTGCTGTTGTTGACGCGTTCTGCCAACTCTTCTGGCCCAAGCGTATAACTAGTGCGTGGCGTGTGCGACATTGGACCAGTGCGTGCGGATCGGGGAGGAGCGATGCTTGGCTCCCGGCGCTCGCTGGGGGGTGGCGGAGCTTGAGATGCCGCACGGGACGGAGCCCGCGACGGGGCTCGAGACGGGGCTCGAGACGCTGCACGAGACGGGGCACGCTCGGGTGCTTTCACATGAATATGTGTCTGGCCATCCTTGCCCACTTCGATGTCAATGTTTCCGCCGCTAGCAGCGGGAATAACATCATCTTGCGGATTGAGTGGCGCGGGCTCCTCAGCCGGTGCGTAGGCAGTGTCGTACGTGGGTTGCTGACTAGACGAATAGGGAGCGGCATATTCAGACGGGCGACCAGGAGGAGACTGTGGCGCCTGCGAAGGGGCATATCGCGATGGTGGACCACGAGTAGGTGATTGCGCCTGGGATGGCGCATAGCGAGACGGAGGGCCCCGGGGCGGCGACTGCGGCGCTTGAGAACGCGCATACTGAGATGGCGGCGCTTGAGAACGCGCATACTGAGATGGAGGACCACGCGGCGGAGACTGGGGCGCTGCCGAACGGGCATACTGTGAGCGGGGAGGTGACTGGGCAGCCTGCGATGGTGCATAACGCGAAGGTGCTTGAGAGCGTTGACCGCCTGCCCCGCCATATGCACTGCGAGGTGGCTCGTACGCGGAGGGTGCTTTCGCCGAGGGAGCGTATGCAGACGGCGCTTTCGCCGATCGTGCGTATGCTGAGGGAGCACGGGGCGGTACATAGTCCGGCGCATAAGGGTCTGGGCCGATGTACGTAGAGCCAGCCGGGGGAGCGTAAACGTCCTGCGGAGGGCCACCATATTGGGATCCGGCGTAGTGGCTACCGGCAGGAGGAGCACCTCCATACTGAGAGCCAGCGTACCCTCCAGCGGGAGCACCACCGCCGTACTGTGAGCCACCGTACCCTCCCGCAGGAACAGGAGGAGCAGCAGGGGCACCGCCTCCATATTGCGAACCGCCATATCCGCCAGCGGGAGGCCCACCATATTGCGAGCGGTTCTCCTCCATCCTGAATGGTTGGTATGGTTCCTCTGACGTGGGGGTAGTGCGGCCGGACATGGGGAGCGGCATTTGAGAGGGATGAACAGAGGGAGGTTGCTGCTTCAGGATCGAACGAGTTGTGCGCTCTGTGCGAGCGGTGCGGGAGGTCCTGGTGGGAGAGGGGGGCCGTTGCGAACGCTCTTCGATTTGCTATTTATGTCACGTGAGTCGCGATCAGGGAGATAAGGCGATATAGGGTAAAGAAGACGTACAGCCTCCAACTCATGCTCAATGCCCCTCTCGAATTCCCTGTCCCTCTTCGCCTCCGCCTCTCTCTCTTTCCTCGACCACTCCTGACCCTCCTCCGCAATGCTCTTCGGCACAGTCCTCGTCGTGCGGATGCTCCTGGCGCCCGTCCGCTCCGTCCTCACAGAGCCCGCGTCATCCATGTTGCTGGGATGGATTTGGGCGGGTGTATGCGCACGGGAGTGGGCGGGATCCGTAGGAGGCTGGATGGTGATGCTGACCTGCTGGACGGGCGGCTGGGGCTGCTCCGTCAGCGGGGCGTACGCCATCGACTCCCTGGCCGGACCGGGGCCGAAGGAAGGATCGGTGGACTGTGTCTGCATGCTCTGATGCTTTGGCTGCACTGGCGGCGGGCCACGCTCGACTTCGGACGGCGCGCGAGAATGGTGCGAGACGGTACGTGGCATCGGGAGGTCCGCAGAGTCGGACGCCTCGCTATCGGGCAGGCCGATGCCCGCAGCTGTATATGCAGCAGTGCTGCGTGCATAGTGCGGATTTTGAAGACCGGTGGTCATCGGCGGGCCTCGATAAGAGCGGGTAGGGGAGCGAACCTGCGTTGATGGGCATACGTGGGCGAGTGCGGCGATAGGGGACGGCGGAAAGGGGTAGCGGGGAAGGAAAGGAAGCAGCGAATCAAACGTCAGTCACGTGATGCATTTCCCGACTGGAATGCGCCACGCCCTGACCGCGGCACGTGGAGCATCCAGGGCAAAGGCACGTACCTGGTCGTCCCATCCGTTTCGCACCTCCTCCCTCACGCGCTGAGGGCCCCTGCCGTCATCCTCGCCAATGTAGCTGCCCTCTCTGCCAGGCCGGGGACCAATGTGGCCGTCCTCGCCCTGCACCCGATTTCCCCCGACAGCGCTGCGCCTGTCTCCATTCCTACCAGTCGCAGAGCGCAAGTAGTCGCTGGAGGCATGGTTGTCGTCGCCGAACACCTCGCGCTCCAAGCGCATGGCGGAGTCTTCCCGGCGCATCTCAGGCGGCAGCATCGTGTAGTTCGGATCTGCACCGGAGTGGTAGTATCCGTTGTCGTAATTCCTTGACCGATGCATGGGGACAGAACGCTCGGAGTGCGCGATGTCCTCTCCGCTGTGGACAGACGGCGGCGGGTCCGGCGTTGTACCCCTCATACTCTCTAAAATGGGAATTGATGAGCATGTGTGTGGGGTGTGGGGGGGCCAGGAACGTACCAAAGTACAGCGCCATCTTCTCGCTGACCTCTGGAGTCTTGCTCCGCATGAGGCGCGGATCGAAGATGCTCTCTTCCACTTCCTGCATTTTGGGTGCTGTAGCTTTGTTGTGCGAGATAATTTCAAAGCAGCGAGCAGATATTCAAGTCTGGAATGGACTAACATCAGCATACATGCCAGGGACAGGGAATGTGAGCTACCACAATGGACGTACTTTGTGACAGATTAAAATGGAGATAACGCAAGCGGCGTAGGCCGTTGCAAGCACTGGAATGGAGTCCGTTCCCCGAGCGGTGCAAAGGATGTACGGTGTAAAGAGCAGAAGCAAGAGGGCGTTTGGGGGCAAAAGTGGTGAAGGATGTCAAAGTGAAGGGTGTGAACGGCCAGGCGCTCCCCACGAGGCCTTTAGCAGAAGACCCCCAGCAGAAGGGGGACGGGTAGATGTTCGTTCACACGTGGCCCAGGGCTGCTATTTGATCCCGATATATGCCGGGAGCCTGGAAGCGAATTGTCGTATTCAGCGGAACGTGAATTTGTAGGGTTGGGGTGGGGGGTCACGCGTGGGATGATGGGCCTTGGCGGTTTACTGCGACCAGAGTTTTGTTTGTGTGGAAAGAGGGTGCAGGGATGAACAGGAGGCGAAGTACTTGAGTCGCTCGCACTGGCCAGAGATGCACGCTGCGACTCGCTTGGAAGGACGCCAGCACAACGGTTGTCTGCCCATTGCAGCGGTCCAATCGGTAGCCATCCATTTGGGCCGTCTTGCAGATGTACTCAAAACATCTCCTGCTCCGTTTGTGTCTCCCTGTTCGTCCTGGCACCCGTCGTCATGATTGGGCTGATACAGTAGGCGCGACCAACATGTGTTTCAGGTCCCTTATCCTGGCCAGGCGGTGGGGGATCACGTGTCAATCGATTGTGGTAACTTGTCAAGCCTACAATGACGGGTACAGCGCCTTCTTCTGCATACAACCTGAGAAGGAATACGGGCAATGCCGAGACATTGACTTGGCGATAGGGTTACTTAGTTCTTCCTGCGTTTCGATGGACACCCCGAAACGCCTTCCAGGATATTCTCTCTCGGGAGGGTTACATTCTATAGTATCCTCTCACCCTGTTAAGGCAGGCAGAGTGCTTATCTACTAGCACCTTGGCAAGAGCCACTCCCCGAAACCGCGAGGTTGTGCCATTCTCCTTACACGTCCAACTGCTGTCGCGTTGTCAGCTTTCTGCTTAGTCAGCATCTGTCAACAGCTGTGACGCGCCGTTCCTCGCGCTCCCAGCCCAAATCCGTAGTGGATCCCCTGCCCTGGTCGTGCGTCGCGCAGTTCCTGCGGCACATCCCTTCCCGCAACATTATCCGCTTACCGTTTCAAGCAATATCTATGCCATACTAGGCAACGTCCGATCAGAGATAGGAAGGAACGCTCTCTGGTCACGACGATGTTCCGCAACCTGCTAAGCCCGTTGCGCTCAGCGGGTTTCGAGAACCTCAACCCGCTCACCCCGCGCTCTGGCGGCTCCGCCCTGCCTGCGTCGGGCTCGGGCTCGCCAGAGCTCGAGCCGGAAGACTTTGCACACGACGTTCGGGTCGACATCATGCGCCGGTCGGCGGAGGAGCTCAAGGAGGGCTCGGGCACGCTTGACCTTATGGGACTCACCGAGGTGCGTCGCATCCCTCAACCCAGGTTCGATTGCTTACCCTCCATAGCTGCTGGAGATAATCAGGAGGGTTATGTTTGAAGACCATTCGACAGTTACCATCTTCCTCGAGCTCGACGGGCTGCTCGGCTTGCTCAGCGCGCTGCAGGTCGTGTGCGCAGGCGTGCAGCCGACTTCCTCCCCAACGCGGAGGACCGCCTCGCTCCCTGACCGGCGTGCGCCTCTGGCCGCCGTGAGATCAGCGCTTCAGGTCCTGAACTGCATGCTCAGGGAGAGAGAGGGAAGATCTGGGTTTGAGGTACGCCTGCCGTTTGCTATAGAACAAGGCCGCGAAGTTGACCGCATACATGCAGGCTAGCCTAGGTTGGCAGACCCTCACCTCCATGCTCCTCCCTCTAGCCTCAATCCCCGGCATATCAGCCCCCCTCCTCGGCGCTCTCCTATCCCTCTCTCTATCCGACTTTGAGCCTTCCTACCTCAATTTCTTCACCGCCTCCGCGCCTCCCTCCTCCAACCCCTTCGCCGGTGCCGTCGTACACAACCCCAGAGCGATGAGCACGATGCTCGCGCTCCTCCCCAACCTGTCCGCATTCTCCGAGAGAGTCGCTCTCGCAAGCGCGCTTTTGCAGCTCGCCCAGAGCGGGCCCTTCAACCTGGCGTCGATGGCGCAGCCGGAGATCGACCTACTCGGGCCGCTCACGCAGCTGTTGTTCCCTGGGCCCGACGAAGATCCATCGCTTCCATCCCCGACGCTGACGGGCTCGCCTAGCTCCCTCACCTCTACCAAGTCGTCGTACAAATTGGAAGACACGCTACGACCGCTCCTGCTTAAGCTCACCAAGCTCCTCCTGCGAAGCTCGTGCTCCGTGCCAAGCGCGAGGATGCTCTTCGAGCGCGCGGTCAAGCCCGGGACGGAGCAGAGCATCAATACGGAGGTGTTGGGTGTGCTGGCAGATGGGTGCGATACGATGGGCGATGGGTTTGGCTGGCCGGCTTTCTTGAGTCTTGGAGAAGGGGGCGCGCAGACTGTTGTGGACAGGGCGGTAGGGAGCGCAGGCTTCACATTTTTGGTGAGTTCAACACCGTTGAACCAGTGTGCATATGCTGATGGCAAGTAGTCGTGGATTTACCTGCCGAGAACCACGAGCGCAACCGAAGGAACCCGGGCGCTCATGACACTTTCCCCAAACCCGCCTGTCTCATCTCGATTTTCGATACGAGTGTCGATCCGTGCCGACGGTTCGATCACGTACGAGACGTCATCCTCGAAAGGGTCTGTGAGGTTTAGCAAGAGCAGGATCAGGAGGGGCGAATGGGTCCAGCTGGGCTTGGCGCACTGGAAGGCGGATGCCAAGGGAGAGGCAAAATGCAGTACGTAGATTGTGTCCATGTGTGGCGATCGTTCGCTCAGCCAGCATGCAGACGTGTTCCTGAACGGGCACTTGACTGAATCTCTTGCCACACCTTGGCCGCGCCTACCGTCCACCCTTCAATTCCAACTCGGGACGTCAGATGCCGATTCTACCAGTACCTCCCAAAGTGCCCCAGTCTATGTTGGTCCGACGCACCTCCTGTCCTATCCACTTGCGAACGAGATGTTCCTCCTTCCGCGCATCTTGGGTCCCCATTACACAGGCCAGTTCCAAGCAGGACTCGTGCGGTTCTTGACCTATGCAGCGGCCACGGGTCTCAACGCCCATTTGGCTGCGGATGGACAGAATAAGGAGGAAGGAGGAAAAGCTGGGACGAAAGGAAAGGGGAAAGAAAAGGATGCGAATACTGCTATTGTCAAGGCATTGCGAGATGGTCTGCACTCCGAAGGTACCATTGTCCACGTCATGGTGCCTTCACGATCGTTCTCGGAAGACTCTCCGGATGGACCAGAAAGGAGCAGTGGCTCGAGGGAAAATTGGACGTTGCACGGAAATGGGCAGGTGGTCAATCTTCTGCCACTGCGAGCGGCTGTGTACGCGATTGGAGGATCGAGCTTGGGCCTTCGACTGATTCAGTTGGCGGGAACGGAAACGGAGCTGCTCGACGCTATGCGGACTTTACTGGGCATATTGGCCGATAGCTGGAGGAATAGCGAGGAGATGGAAGCTTACAGTATGCCAACACGTGTATCCGGATGCGCAGCGAGACTGAGATGTACCACAGATGGATATGATGTTGTAGCGAGCCTGTTGCGGCGGAAAACTTCCCTCATCAGCGAAGCCGTCCTCAACGTTATTTTGACGTTTGTCGGAGTGGACAGGCAATCAATGGAGTACGTCGTCTTGTTCAGTAGGCGAGCTCGAAGGCTGACATTGCCTGAAAGCCGTTGTATAATAGTCAACTCTGTAGCCTATCGAACCCTGCTACTCGACTTCGATCTTTGGGCACGCGCCGCGCTGCCCGTGCAGCGTCTCTTTTTATCCCATTTCAGCTTATTCGTGACAACAAGTATCCACCGGCGGTTCAATATCAAGCATCGTTTTGCAAAATTCGGCATCATTCGGCTCTTCCTGCATAGCCTCAGATTCACTGCATATCAAGACGAGATTATTCCCAATGTGATAGACGCGATACGCTCGATCAGTCTATACCACTTCTCATCGGAACATACCATCAAGCCCCTTGTGAGTTACCTTGCGACCAATCTGCACCCGGGTGTGTTTCTCGTGTATGCCTATCGTCGTTCGCTGATCTGGTCAATAGAATCGGAATCAGTCATATCCCCCATATCAATCATATCAATGCAGCTGGACAACTCCAAAAGTTGCGGAAAGGCAATCATGGTCTTCGACATGCTGCTCTCACTCCTCCACATGTTCGACTACCTCGTCAAATTCAATGCATCGCTTCCTGTATCTCGCGTTGCCCTCCTTCTCCTGGGTGCCGAGCCTTCTCCGGACATTGCCTCTCGGGTGTTGACCATGCTTTCTCTCATCAACACGATCTCGCCCAGCTTTCCTCGGAAGTTTGAGCTTGCAAATGGCTGGCTTGTCCTTCGTCAATCATTGCCGCCATGCTGGAATGCGAGCGTCCAGAAGGCTGCATTCGATCTGTTGCTTGGTCGAGCAGAGTTGACCTTGAAGCAGCCGCAGGAATCTTCCGGGGAATCTCATTACTGTCTCTCAATAATGCCTGCTATCCTTGCCAGTTTTTTTGTGAGCATTGAGCGTTCAGCCGCGGGATTAGCGCCGCTCGGCGAGATGCCTGCAGGTATGTACACCCCTCCTGACTCGGATGATACTGTATGATTTGACAAAACTTGACCTCAAGGCGAAGACATGGCGGAGTCGCTGGCTGATGCGCTATTGGAACTCTTAGACAGCCATCCTCAGCTATTCCGCTCCAAGAGTGTAATCATGCTCTTCACTCAATTCGCTCACAATACTCTCGCCACCATTCCTCCAGCTCAGGAGCAGCATCCTCTCAGTCGTAGTTTAATCGACAAGTTGACCCACATCACTGTTATGCGTGCGTACCCTGCCATGGTGAAAGTCCATGCCAGAATCTGATAGGCTCCGCAGTGTCCCTTGACGAGCGGATTGCGACTGCCCAGCGTCAGGAGGTACGCCTTAGTACCAGCACGAGTGAGGATGGCTAATCCGTTACCTAGCTAACTCGTCTCTTGCAAGCCCTTCATTCCCCAGCTCCACATTCGGCCGCATCCACCCCCCAGTCCACGCCGAAAACGGCCAAGAGTATAGACACGCATGGACTTGGGACGGTGCAACAATCGTTCACACGTACAGCCGCTTGGAGAGCAAATTTGCGTAGGATCGACAAGGACCGGGTGCGAAAGCAACTTCAGGATGAGTGAGCGAGAGCAGTGCATGCATGAGATCTCGTGACTGATACCAATTAAGACGTGAATGGCGCGAACAAATCGATCAGCAGACAACGTGGAGAATGGTCACAGACTTCGACCGCGGTCTGTGGATCACGCAGGATGTCGTTCGGACTTGGAAGATTGATGAGACAGAGGGTCCTTTCCGTACCAGGTTAGATTCATCATATTGTTTTCAGCTTTGGGGCTCACTCACGATCCAGGAAGAAGCTGGAGGGCATGGAACAGCAGCAGCCGACAGCCCAGACCAAAA
Organism: Calocera viscosa TUFC12733; assembly: GCA_001630345.1. Taxonomy (NCBI): domain Eukaryota; kingdom Fungi; phylum Basidiomycota; class Dacrymycetes; order Dacrymycetales; family Dacrymycetaceae; genus Calocera; species Calocera viscosa. Next base: position 237,098 of record KV417309.1, read on the forward strand.
ATGGGCCAACCGATACTTCTGCACTCCGCACTTCTGCAAGTGATCGACGCATCATCGCGATGGATCTGGACGATTCTGCATCTATTCATCGTCCAGAACCACCACCTTGGGCTGACACTGATTCCAACTTATCCCCTGGTATCCCACAGACGCTTAGACGAGCCAGCAAATTCTAACACAGTATCAGATCACAATTTGGACGATGACTTGGTGGACGACAAGCATCGTCGTGTACGACGCTACCTGGTTGCCGGTGATATTATCCAGGCTGTTAACAATGTTTACAGAATCGTTGGGATCGACTCATCGCGTAAGCTTTTATATATGAGCACCTTACGGTCACTGATGCACTATCAGCTGGCCTGCTAATCTTAGGGAAGTCACATCTGTATCTGTTGGAAGGCCTCGTGGAAAGCAAGGACGGAGAGATCATCGATGCTCGAGATGCCCCGAAAGACTTGCTCTCTATCCCGTCTGGGACTGTAGTCGAGTTCAAGAAGCACCGTCCAGCAGACAAATGGTAATAACGAGCTGATGTCAGGCAAGCAGAGGCTGACTTTTTCCGAAGGACGTACGAGGACATTGCCGGTCTCAGTAAGCGAACATGTCTGTTTCGGTGAGCACGCATATCTTGATGTAGGAGACATTGTGGCTCATGCGTATTAGGGACGTGGCGTAAGTAAAGGGTGTTCGTGATGATGTCCTTGCTAATCGCCGTATATCAAGATTGGAGCTATATCTTCGAGACAATCGAAGTCTTCTGCTTGTATTTGAAACTAGCGGCGCGAGGCAGTCGGCGTTTATGCGACTTGCTGCATCCCGATCTGGTAAGGCACCGGCAGAGGCCACATCAGCGTTTCCCCTGCGAACGCCCTTAGCCAGTGCCGTGACTGCAGTTGGCGCGCGCTTCTCGATGATTGGTGCAGGACGCGCCGAACTGGACACGGCCACGCGCAAGTGGCAGGCACGTGAGCTGTCCAACGTACGCCATTAAACTGCTCTGCAGCGGTTGTTGCTGACAAGGATCGCTTTGGCAGTTCGCCTATCTGGCGATCATCAATCAAGCGGCAGGGCGCACGCCTAATGGTAAGCTCCCCCACGCACATATACATCATTCAATCTGATGCACCCCCAGACATCACTCAGTACTACGCTGTCTAACGTACCGTGAATTTCGCTGACTTACACCACAGATACCCGGTATACCCATGGATTCTGCAAGACTATGACTCTGCAAATCTAGATCTGAAGTCGTCTGAAACCTACCGCGATCTTACCAGTCCCATGGGTGCTCTCACACCAGATAGGCAAGTAGATACTATTTCAAAATGAATCAGGGACTGATATCTGTCTGAAGGAGGAGCGCAGCTGTGGAACGGTATGACGCTCAGATGGAGGAGCAACCTTTCCATTATGGTGCACCACAGGTCCGATTCTCTTTACTATGCGCGTGACTGATGCTCTCTCAGGAACGCACTTTTCGTCCTCCATGATCGTTTGCCACTTCTTGCTTCGACTGCAACCATTCACGCGAATGTTTCAAGAGCTTCAAGGTGGAAATTTTGATCTCGCTGAACGGCTGTTCAGAGACGTGGGGAAAGCATGGGCATCAGCAGCTCATGAGAGTAGGGGCGATGTCCGAGAGCTCATTCCTGAGTTCTTTACTTGTGAGTCGGTAGAGCCCGAAGACACCTTCTTGAAGCTGAATTCTTCCAGGTCCGGAGTTTCTTCAGAATGTCAATAATCTCGATCTGGGTACCCTGCATACAGGAGAAAAAGTTGGAGACGTGACTCTGCCTGTTTGGGCGATGAAGGATCCCCTGTTATTCATCTCATTGCACCGTCAGGTACGCACCAAACACAGCGTGGATTAGTTCGATCGGCTGATTCCAGCATTCTCTAGGCTCTGGAGGTTTGTGCACGCTGGTCATGTTGCGAGTGTGGCTACTTACAACCAGCATAGTGTGACCATGTTTCCAAATGTCTTCCCCGCTGGATTGACCTTATCTTTGGGTACGCAGAATGATGCTTATTGCGGTCGCAATCTCAATTGTCCCGGTAGATGCAAACAAAAGAACGTGGCGGCTCTCAATGTCTATCATCCCCTGACCTACGAGGGTGCAATAGGTAAGACTTATGTTAGGGTGTTGGCCATTTCTGATTGCGTAGATTTGGAGGCAATCACGGATTCGTGGGAGAGAGAAGCTACTGTTGGAGCCATACACAACTGTGAGGCTGCTACCTGATTCCGCAGTTTACCGGCTAACCGCCGAACAGTCGGGCAAACGCCAAGGCAAGTCTTCCGGCACGCACACCCCGACCGGTACCTGGACGGCAAGACGACGCTGCCTTTAGGGACACCTTACGGTATCCCAGAAGACTTCGAGGCGCTCAAACAGGGCAATGCTATTGGCAAGAGTTGGTTGAGACAGCCTTGCAGCCGATGGTTCACTGATTTAGCTACCCAATAGAGATCGGTCACGGCGTGGACATCTTGTATATCGACACCATCGCAGAGCGCATCCTTCCTTGTCCGGCTCAGAAGCGCTTTGTCCCTCAGACCCCTCATGAGCACGTTGAGTGGTCTGAATTGACGCACTCTGTATCATTTTACGTCGATCGCAAGGTACGGGAGTCGCATTGTGTTTGGAACGCTAGCTAATCATCTGATAGGTCGTTCATATCGAGGAAGAGACTCCTATTACGGTTGCGGAATTCTATGACAGCCGCATCTTGGTCACAGGAAGCGACGACTCGAACGTGTCAATCTGGCGCATTGTTCGGGGGGAGCAGTCTGGGCTCCGTCTCGTTGGGAGCATGCGCGGTCATCATGGTCGCGTCAATTGCATTGCAACATCGCGGTCTTGGGCCATGGCTGTTACCGGAGCTGCAGATGGACTCGTCATTCTCTGGGATGTGAATCGCGTGCGGTATGTGAGGTCAATGGCGCACGAAACACCGGTGGAGCACGTTGCCATTGGGCCAAATGTGGGTGCCATTCTGCCAGTTAAAGACCTGATCCTCATCGACATCGTAGGGAGATATTGCATCATCTTCCAGGACCGCGGTATCCTTGCACACGATCAACGGGCAGCATATTGCTTCTTTCCGCCCCATGGAGCCAATTACATGCCTGTCCTTCCATGAACGCGAGTATACGCCTATACCCGTCCTTGCTACGGCTTGTGTCGACGAGATCAAGCTCTGGACATGGAACGCCACCACGGCCGACGAGCAGGGCAGAGCTGTCTGGAAGTTCTCGCCTTTGAGAACGATGAAGTGTAAGAAAGGGGCGTCGCCGAGCACGTCGGTTACAGCGCTGGAATTTGTTGGGTGAGTGGACAATCAGTAATGTGAGGGGGGGATGCTGAACCGGCTCCAGTGAGGCGCTCTATCACGGCGACAGCGACGGCAATGTATACTCGTGGGTATTCCCCGACTGATCTACGCGCGTATCCCCGAGCACAAACACTCCGGATAGGGGCCTTTAGACGTGTGCACATCGCGTTGAAAGTGACATTGGTGTCTAGTAATTTGTATGTATCGATATTCATCACACCAGAATTCCCCAGAGCGATCCATGCCTAAAAGACGTCGTGCTTACCTAAGCTAACAATGGTGAGTCGTCAGTGGACCCTGGCCCGGCCCGACTTCCCCATTGGGGATATTGGTACTCCTCGACTCATCCACTCCACCGTACATATCGCCAGCAAAGTATTTCTCGTCCCAGACTTTATCTACCCAAACGTAGCCGCCAACATTCTCTCCACGACTACCCTACGCACTGTACGTCACCTCACGACAATGTCCTCCCCACATTCCTCCCTGCCGGGGGCCGTCCAAGCGCTATTTACGCGCTCGCCTCCGCCATCCTTGCGGCCCTCCAAGGCCTACGACCCAGCCCTTACGCCAGTCATATCCTCGCTCTCCGATCAATACCCGCCCAGTGTCATCTCAGGCCTGCACCTGCTCAACGACGACATCGAGAACGCGCATGTGATCGCTCAGGCACACGAGGGCGACACGAGCTGCGATACATGGCATGCGTTCCTGCACAGGAGGGAGGGAGATTACTGGAACTCAGGCTGGTGCGTCCATTTTAGTACATACCGTTGAATTCCACTGATGTGAAATCTCCTGAGCGCAGGTGGATTGCCCGCCTCTCCCACCCCCTGTTGCTCAAGTTCGCCAACGCGGACAGTTTGAGCATGGCCAAAGCGGACGCCAAGTCGTTCGTCAGTGCGTGCGAACGGGTCGGCACGGGAAGGAGCAAGGATGACCTCCTCGAGAAGAGGCAGTATGACCAGCTGAGGGAGCTGTGCGACTGGGACATCCAGCATGGGAAATGAGTTGTTAGGGAAGAGGGCATAACTGACGTGGAGGTGTAGGAGCGATATGCATTACTTGTAGGACGTGGCATGCGCGAATACTGGAGATAAATAAAGTGTACTGGTTCATGGGTCGTGAGTCGATATCGCACGGGAGAAGCTATATGGCCAATACAGGGCCTCACCTCAGGTAGCACCCGCATGGCTTAACGGCACAGAGCCCTCCGTACTAGAGACGTGAGGCCCGACGTTGCCGGTTGTGCGGGTGTTCTAGTCCCTCGGGAGACTTTCCTTTTTATTTAACCTTGCAGCAAGATGCTTCTTAAGGAAAAGAGGCGCCGTTGAAGGGGTCCCGTGAAGACTTAAGCTCGGGACTACTTTGTCCGAAACACTCTTGGGGTTCATTGTTGAGAGCTTTGTAATGTTGTGTCAAAATCACCAGGTGCAAACACTGGTTCTTGGAGGTAAAGTGATTTTATTTGCATTGCTGAGAGAGAGCAGCGGGCAGTGTCGTCAACCCCACACGAGATGGGTCAAAAGATGGTAAGTACTACGGCCGAAGAGCCTCCGTTCTTCCGCCAGTTTTTCCATTGAATGCGGACCTAGACATAGCCTCGGGACCACCTTACTGGCCACCCTCTAAGTGCATTGCGCTACGTTGGTCCCAATTCTATGCTTTGAGAGCGTGGGTATCTTCTTCCACCTTGATATGCTCTGCCCACATCTCTGCGAATGTACCGTTCATCTTGAGTAGCTCGCTGTGTGAACCGCGTTCGACTATCTGCCCATCTTTCAGAACGAGAATCCTAGACAGCACGGATAATATAAGTAGGTTTACAGTCAAGAATTCAGATCAGACTTACATGTCGGCATTTGCGATCGTCTCGAAAGTTAATCAGAATGTCAGCCTCCAATGAAGCTAATCCGGAACGCAAACTTTTTCTTACCGAAAGGCGATGGGCAATTGTCAGCGAGGATCTTCCTTTAACGAGATCGTTAAGCGCCTTCTGAATCTCCTTTTCCGTCGTCGTGTCCAGCGCGCTGGTCGCCTCGTCCAGAACCAGAATGGGAGGGTCCTTGAGCAGCGTCCGCGCAATAGCAACGCGCTGCTTCTCCCCGCCGCTTAACTTCACACCACGTTCGCCGACCTCGGTCTGGTATTGATCGGGGAAATACATGATTCTTTCATGAAGCTGTGCTCCGCAGGCGGCGGCTTCGATTTCCTCCTCAGTAGCGTCGAACTTGCCGTATCCAATGTTGAAGGCGATGGTCTCGTTGAACAGCACCTACCATATGTTCAGCAGACTTTCGGCTTCTCGCAACATTGCGTCTTACAGAGTCCTGAGGCACCACCCCAATATTACTTCTCAGGCTCTTCTGCGTGATGTCGCGAATGTCCTTGCCGTCTATGAGGATGCGTCCCTCGCCCTCCTTGAGATCATAGAACCTAAACAGCAGGCGCATGATAGTGCTCTTCCCGCTGCCGCTCTCGCCAACAAGGGCAACATGCTTCCCCTTCGGGATGATGAACGAGACGTTCAGAACGGCGGCCCGTCCCTTTCTGTCGTTGTAGCTGAAGCTGACATTCTCGAATTGGATCACACCGTCTTTGACGACCAGGTCTTCCGCGCCTGGTTTGTCCTGCACGTCCACAGGCTCATTGAGGAGCTCGATGAGCTTCTCAGTATCGACCAGCGACTCTCTCAGAAATTGATACATGTGGCCAAGGCCCAAGAGTGGGTTCGTCAGTTGGCCGAGGTAGGTGATGAAGACGACGAAGCTGCCCGGTGTCGCGTGGCCAAGCGTTATCTTTTGGACAATGATAAGGGACCCAAGTATGAAGCTGAGGGTAACCATGACGCATTGGAGGAAACCTGACAGGTTGCTAATGACTGACGGGGATCAGAACAAGACGGTTGTACACTAGTGGAATGAACTTACGGTTTACTTTGACCTTCACACTCTGGTAGCTGTTAACCGACTCTCTATACCGCTTGCTGGCATGCTCCTCTCCGGTGAAATACTTGACCGTCTCGTAGTTTGTCAGGCAGTCGCTGCGAATGCCGCTGACGGCGATGTAATGGTCGTTCAGCTCACGGTACACGCGCGTTTCCCAGTGTACCATGAAGGAGGACACGACAACGTACAGGCCCATCACGCAGGCCAGGACTGCGGCGATGTCTGGGCCGAAGAAGAAGAGAGTGAAAAGCACTGCGACCACCAAATCTCCGAGATTGGGAACCACCCAAAACAACAACATCTGCGGGGTTCGGGTGACTTAGTGATCGGGCTGGTACTGTAGTAGATGCATACCTCGAATAGCTGGTTCACAGCTGTGCCCCTATCCAGAATCGCGGTCACCTCACCCAGCTTGCTCTTATGATGGAAGGACAAGGATAGGTCCATAAGGCGATCGAAGGACAGGAACGACATCTCACGAGCCGAGTACTGCATGACAGGCCGCCCTACAGCTGCGGTCAGAACTCCCTTGCTCAGATGAAGGTGCAGTCACTTGCACAGAACATCGCTGACGTTGCGGAACACATCATTGTCTATGAATGGGAGACCGATATATGTAGCCAGAGGCCACCAAGGAGCTATAAAACATATGTAGTCAGCATCATGCGCCTACACACGTGGAGAAGCACACGCATGTTCCAAATACGAGTGCGTCAATGAGCTGCGCAAAAGCAAGCTGCGTGAGGACTGTAATGGCGCGTCTAGCGACCATGAGGACGATGGCACAAATCTGTCCCACTAATCAGAGCGCGTCATTTGCACTTTTGAGCAGCACTAACGTACCGCAAACACCTGGAGGTACAAGACCCTTGCTGGCCAAAGATATGGAGCAATCTTCCAGAGCATGCGCACCATCTCCCACCCGCTCGGAGATGGCTTCTTCTCGTCCACTTTAGGCCGGTCCTGGCTGGCGTTGGTCATACCGTTCCCATCTTGTGAAGGCACAGGCAGCGTATCCGTGGCACTTGGGCCCGACGTGGCCTCGGAAGCGAGCAGAGGGGTGCGCTCGGCGGCCGGCTGGACGTGCAGATAGCGCGTCGACCAAAATAGGACGGACAGGAGCGGGAGGAGCACCAGCATCCGGAGGAGCGAGATGAACAGGTGCAGGATCGGGCCGAGTATGCGAAACTCCGGTCGATGTATGGGATCTAGAGTGCGTCGTTAGCAACAGGTGCTCAGGTACTCAAGGAGACGCACTTTGGAAGACACGTAGTCCCAGGCATAGGAGGACAAAGGTCGTGACTTCCATCGTACCGGCCAACAAAGTGATGACCTTGAGCGTCATTGATGACCAAACCTCCTTCCTATAAGACTCTTTCCAAGCACCAATGCCAACGACGCCTGTCCAAACAAGGAAGTTGAGGATGACCGCAACCTGTACCGTACGATGAGCGGCAGATTGCGTCAAAACCAAGGACCTGTACGTACATCTTCGCCCCTCCACAATGCCTCGGCGGGCTCCCACACCTTCTCGACAATCCCTCGCCCGGCAATCACCGCCGCATCCGCAATCCAGCACGCCGCTAGAGCGATGCTGCAGAAGATGATCACCCTGCGGTGCGGCACGCGGGTGCGCAGGGGTGCGAGGAGGGCGTCGCTCTCGCTCGGAGCCTGCGACCCGAAGGCGGAGTTGCCAGTAGGTTGGAGCAGCGTGAGGGAGAGGGTGAGCAGGAGGAGCAGGGAGGAGCAGATGACGCGGAGCAGGAAGAGGAACAGGTCGATGTTTGCCATGGCCGAGGTCGCAGGATCGAACGCGAGAGGGTAACCCCTTTGTGCAGAATGGAGAAGCGCCAATTGTCGCTTTCTGCCTCTCTACGGGGTGATTGTGCTAAGCAGGATCGTACACCACTGAAAACGGCGATGGGAAGGGCTGGAAGCAGAAATTGAAGGGCGATCACGACGGTGACTCAACTGCGCAGGACTCATCGAAGAAGCAATTGAACCTGCGGACGACACCGGAGGCGGCTCACTGATACAGGATCCGCACGACTGGCCAGCACACACGAACGTGCCGGCTTGGGTCAGAGGGAGGCAGCATAGTTGAGAGTATAAAGAGCCGCATTACTGGGCGGTGCCCGTCTGGTGAGGTCTGCTTGTGAGAGAACCTGGCGAAAGCGATACAGTAGCACAAGACGCGTGTGTAGGACGGGATTTTGGCAACATCATCTTGGTTACATCACAGCGCTTAAATATTCAAGGATTAAGTACCAAGAAATATGCAACTATAATGCGTATGCGTTCTTTCATCGAAGGGGGGAGATCACCGCCTGCTTTGATCTATTGAAGGCTGAGATCCAGCTGAGGGCAGGGTCTGCTGTGCGGTGAATACCCCGGCCGTCCCATCCCCACGGCTGAAATTCACCCAAAACTTCATGTGAGGGCGGTTGTGGGGGTTTGCGATCGTATTGGTATGTGGGGGAATGATGGAGGGACCTGCGTGGTTGCGATACCCAAACCCACAGGTGTAGGCTACAACGACTTGAAAGCGTCCTATGTCAGGTAGCACCCGCATGGCTTAACGGCACAGAGCCCTCCGTACTAGAGACGTGAGGCCCGACGTTGCCGGTTGTGCGGGTGTTCTAGTCCCTCG